>DVPR01001878.1:0-10221 GCA_018239345.1 Oxynetra stangelandi | reverse complement strand
CATGTGCGATATGGATTAATTATGGATACTGCACTTTTAATATATTAAAATACTAAAAAATAATTTAAAAATGAAACTATTTTTTTAGTATTTTAATATATTAAAAGTGCAGTATCCATAATTAATCCATATCGCACATGGCCGGGCCCGAGTGGAAGGCCGCGCGGTGCACGCACCCACACCGAGCCCGCAGTCGCTGTTATTGACATGTTTTTCTCGACAGCAAGCTGTGCGACCGGCCGACCGCTCTGAGGCCATCGCGCCCGAGCCTCCAGTGGCCGCTAACCTTCGCGTTGCGACACAATTGTAACACTCTGTTGATATTTAACATCGCCTTTTCATAAACTGCCGTTTCTGACTCAGCGACAACATTTTTAACCAAATGTTATGAGTTATAACCAAATGTTGTAAAATCACTGACAACATTTATGAAAATTGCGAAATAACTTTAGATACATGACTTCAAATTAAGTCCAAATGTAAAAGTTAAATATATAGAAAATATATGTAGAAGACATCGTGTATTTATTAGATCCGAAATAAAAATATAATATGAAATATGAAAAATATAATTTATTAGATACGAAATAAAAATATAAAGATAATTTGTGTATATCATTTTTGGATGTTTATTGTTATATTCGGGTATTCCTAGATAAATCACATCTTTACAATTTTGACATTAACGAATTAGGACGTCCGTTAATCGCTTACATATTGATATTTTATGGATCTCCAGACGACCAATAAAGCTTGATTAAAAGTGCTGCGACAAGTACTTTTGTCCTATTAATCCTATTTCTAACTAGCATATGTTAGTCATTAATCTAAACAATAACCAGAATGAGTAAGCTATAGGCTTACCACGATCACAAAGAGGGATCCGTATCTGGAAACGTTAGTGAACTAACTGCCTTCAATATGAAACTGTGCCGTTAATATTGCTACTTTAGGTACTACACGATGTATACAAAAATGCCTAAAGTGATACACATTCAATTATCAAACGTTTTCATCACGACTCTTGTCGCAAATGGGCAAAGAGGTAAAATGTATTAATATGTAATGAATTTTATCGCATTCGTAGTAAAACAGAATATGTATTATAGTAATTCGTTGACGTCTTTTCTTGCACACTAACGTAGAGGCGCGTAGCTCACTACGCGCCCCGTGTGTGCTACGGGCTACGGAATTACCTCTTCAGATGTACTACTGTACCCAGTCATGTACACTTTATTATTGATTTTGGATTTGGATTTATCATTGCTTACTTTATTTAACCTAATTTAAATTTCAAGTGTAGGAGCAGACACTTTGTATAACGCAATACGACCACGAGTCCCTTACCCATGGTGGCAAGCAGTTACATTTTACGTATGTAATAAGCTGTACTTTGTAGCGACTAATCATTTGCTAAAGTAAATAGATTAGTATGTTTGATATTAACATATTTTATTTTTTATGTGGTACTTGTTCGAGTGGCAGATACGTACGTAATATAGAATATAAAAAAATTGAGAACAACTAACATACTATAAATACAACAGTATCTTATATAACTATATACATATATATAAATATATAAATACTACCTTTTGCCCGCGGCTTCGCACGCGTTAAATTCCCAGTAAAACCCTTTCCCTATACCGTAAGGATTTCCTGCTATCTTTGAAATTTCTAAATTCCCATACTTCTGTTAATAGAATATTAAAAAAATTGCGATTGAAAAATAAGGGTTGATCGTAGAAGGGTAAAAATTTTAGGATTGTATTTTAATTTGGAATGCTGTATCATAATAAAATAAATACATTTTTTTTTGTCAAAAACATTAAAATAAAAAGTTAAGGGGTGGACCACCCTTAACATTTAGGGGTATGAAAAATAGATATTGACCGATTCTCAGACCTACTCAATATGCACACAAAATGTCATGAGAATCGGTCGAGCCGTTTCGGAGGTGTTCAACTACTAACACTGTGACATTATATATAAACATAAAGTGTTCTGCCTTTATACAAAGTTGTAAATATGTCATCTCTTGTGACGTCACAGTTGCAGTTACGTCTTCTGTGGCATTGACCCGCATTCACTTTCATTCAAACATAAAAAACTTACGCAAATTACTAATGATCTCTTAGAATTCTTTTACGTTGCTAAGTTTCCTAACACCGATGATGACGTCACCGGCCCTTATTCGCCTCGCCTCTTATTCACCGGCCATATACACATTGTTGACATACTTTTTTAAATAACGTACCAACAATTTTAATAGTCCTTTACATTTTTTCGTCATAGATATGTAGTTACTTCTATGATTGAATCTAATATGACGTTAGAATAACTTTAATTTATAACACCGATTCAAAAAAATTAAAACTCTTCTTATTATAAAATAATTAACTATTTTACTGGAATCTATCTTCACTGATTTTATGTACATTGTTTTTAATGTTTTTTCTGGTGTCTACTTTATTAATACTATATGTTTCATTTTATAATTACCTATCTAAATAGGAAATATCGTCTAAATATATTGATTTGGTCTATTTAATTTGGATATTGGCTCATTTGAATGTGAACAGTTACATTACAACGAGGAACTGGCGCGAACGGTCCGGCGCGCAGCGATACCGCCCGATGCCCTTTCCCTTTCGGTTCGTGAAAGTGTTACGTCATTGGCCCTCGAGTGCAGCAGGGAATTACTAATAAGTTACCAAGGCGTTGGAGGGCTTGTATGTGTTTGTTAAATTCATATTATCAATATTATCTCAAACTGCTCTACGGTGGTCTCCTGCGATCACCGCGATAACCATCCAATCGACAACAATGAATTTGGACGACGACGACAACGATTTTGATTTTGCATCTCATCGCAGCTTAATAACATATTATATCGAGCCCGTGCCCACGAGACCAATTTTATGAAATGAAATCAATTTCATTTCGACATTGTACCAGCGATGGCATTCATTTCTGCGTTGTCATATTAAAAGTATTCTTTAATATAAAACAGGTCTACCGATATTTCCTTAGAGATCCCATACAGATGCGGATCATTCTACAAAATATTATCAGTAATATAGGTATGTATGTAAATGTGGCTATTCTATCATTTGATTGTGTATCTCGCGTCCGATTCAACCTGGAGCCAGTGGAGGCCTCCTACAGTAAAATCCTCGTTATTATTTCCGCTACACGAGATATTGTACAAACATAGTAGGCGAGCGGCCGGTTGTAACTTACCCACAGTTAAAACTACAGCACTTATATAGACATGGCGATTAATCAATAAATATTGCATATGAAATGCAATTAATTTTGAGTGGAAATCTTGTTTTATGAAATGTTGCGCTAATAATTTGAGGCTAGGGCGCGGAGAGAGCGCGAGGCCGCGCGCGCTTGAAATAATTTGAAACAACATTGAATGACAAAGTGCATTTTCACGGCGCAGGTGTCTCCGTGGACATACGGTCGCTATAAATCTTGATAGATTAGAGTAGTAGATAGATAGTTCATCAATGACATTTGGTGAGATCGTGGCGGGGCAGTCTTGGAGCTGTAACTCTTCACGGTATGGCTCATTTTACGCTGGTCATAATGTCATGATGATATCCAAGTGAAAATAGCCAACTTGATAAATAGCGGACACCCTACTGTTCATATTGAGTTATGTACGATTATATTTTAAGCCGAACATTACGAGCAATTAGTCCTTGTTGCAATACACATTGTTTTGCAAATATCAGCATTTTTCTAGATATGACAAAAGCCTACGATTTTATTGTACACGAAATATTGATTGAAACACTAAAAAGATTTGGCATTAGAGGAATTGCTCTCGATTTATTAAATACTTATGTTCAAGGGTGATAACACTGTACGGAAATAACAGGAATAATCAAACTGTGTAATGATGCGTCTAAAATAATTTTTAGGTTGGAATATAGGCAATAAATAATAATTGTGCTATACCACAAAGGAGCATAATAGGAGCTTTGTTATTTTTGCTATATATCAATGTATACTGCTTGCAAACGATACTACAGTATTGGTAAAAGACAAAAATGAACAGATATTACGAAGTAACATATTAGAATCGTTAAATGAAATTACAAATTGGTTCAATATGAACAATTTAAATTTAAATATTGCGAAGACTAAGATTATTCATTTTAATAATAAAAACAATACACAATCATTAGACATAAGGCATGACGGTAAATTGGTTGACAAAGTAAAATTTACTAATTTCTTAGCCATAATTATTGGCGATAAATTAAATTGGAAAAAACACGGAGAGACCATCTGTACAAAAATAGTGAAAATATCTTTAATATGCAGATAAGCAGATAAAAATCTTTAATAACCAGATACATTAAAATGTCTGAAACATAATAAATTTAAACGTGAATTAATAAAATGGTTACAAATGAAATGTTTTTATAGTGTAAAGGAATATTTAGGATAAGTTAATTTTTTAATAATTGTATTCAATTTTATTTTGACATTTACTAAAATAATTGAATTAATTTTATATTTTTGATATTAATCATAATAATTTCATGTTATTTTAGACATTAGTGATATATTAATTGTACGACATTTGCACACCGGAAAGGTGAAATATGAGGACTGTATAGCTTTCATACTTAAATAATTGAATTAATTTATTATTTTTGATATTAATCGTAATAATTTCATATTATTTTAAACATTAGTGATAAATTAATTAATTTTACGACATTTTCACACCGGAAAGGTAAAATAAGAGGACTGTATAACTTTCATTCACCACCACTATGTACCTTATTTAGCAAATAAAACTTTATTATTATTCATATTCAGTCTATATCTATGTCTACTGGTAATTTACTAAAATTATTTCTTCAACAGGATAGTTCACAGTTACGCATTCTAAATAATGTACGACAGTAGAGTGTATTATGGGCCATACTAACCATTCATTCTGAAATTTCGAGTGTTGCAGATAATCTTAATTAATGCAATAACTCATACTAAATGTATTTTATTACAGACAACCATCACGCCAGGTTCCTTTACAGGGTAGGCAGATAGCATCGAGTGCCAAATACGTCTGTCCTGACAAACCTGACGTGCTTCGTCTAGTATTTTTACTATCGTGTATTTTTATTATATTACCAATATTATCCTAAATTTTAATTATCTAATATCTGCATCGCATTTTTATACTTCACTGTGACACCAACCTTCTTCGGGATTTTTTCAGCTTACGTCTTGATAGATGCTTATATTTACTTTATTTCCTCTTTACTTTACGGTTTGCCTTTATTCGACATTAATTAGGTCAACGTAAGACTCCCACATTAATTAGGTTAGGGTAAAACTTCTTATCATAAAAGTAATGTTTTTTAAGTTAAAAATTTATCGTCATGATCTTGACATGAAATAGGCGTATGTTGAAATAAAATATTTCATGTAAATATTTTATGTCATTAGTTTTTAATATAATATGATCGTTACATAACGGATAAGTGTGTTGATAAATAACATATTTTATATAAATACATAGGTAAGACCCTCGAGCATATATATACTCGTAAATATAAAAAACTATGCAATAACTTAAAACGTTTATTTATGTACTGATATTGATTACCTTATGAGAATTATATTTTATTTCCAATATATACTTCGCACAAAAAAGACTACCGCGCCCGTTTCAAAATAACTACGCAACATTGTTCAAACAAGTAAAGAATGCTCCAACAGACGTACAGAAGTGGTCCAAACGGTTCCTATAAACATATCAGTGGGCCACGCGGTCTGTCTCCGGTCAGTGCGCGCGGACAACGTGCGAGTATGCAACAGCTGAGCCACTCGCTTGTGTGCGGCGTTGTTGTGTTGTGTGCGGCGTTGTGTGAGTGCGCGAAAGTGGTCGGCGTGACGCAAGCGGTTACGTAAGACGCGTGCGCGGAGGGAGTGACGAGAGCCGTGCGTGTGCACACGTTCTTACTAATGAACATTAAATTCATACCTCTTTTTCCTTAGCTTTTTAGACCAAATACGAGTACATAAAAATATATATACAAACATATATATACATATATAAATGATTTCGTCATTATATTTCTTGCGGTTACAACACGATCTACAACCTTACCCGGATACTATGTTCGTTTCATTATAAAGAAAGAGGCAATGCGAGCTTTTGAATTAATAGTAGGTATAAGCGAGATAGTGTAATTAAAATAAGATGAAAATGTATTATACACACGCAATACGCAATTCAAATGACAAAATTCATAGCTTCAATTTTACTACAATGTTTTATAACATCCAAGTGTCAAATTAGGCATTTTCCTACTGCTAGTCTTAATGATCAATATTCACAGTGAAGATTAAGATTGTTTACAAACATTTTCACTTTGAATGTACCTGTAACTTGTAGAAATGTCATAAAAATATATACCTTTAAATATATTTGCTTCATGACGCCATGGCGCTCCAGTTGTCCGCGAACGTTACGTTGTGACAACGTTCACTTTTCTTATCAAATGAATATTACAGAATACAAACGGAATACTCATTTGGCTCCTCCGCCATAAAACGACCGAAGCTAAGCGCCAATAGCGTACGTTTGTCTGTGTTCCGCAACGTTCTTATTTCTGTTACTGTTATTCGGAAAGTTTATATAAATACAACTCCTGCCCCGGCCTTCACACGCCTCTCATTTGTTTATAACCATGCGGAATGCTTTCTCCTATATCTTGTGAAAACATAAATATAATTGTGCATTATTAATTATTTCTGTGGATCATAGCGACTTTATGGCCATTCAGCATCCTAACATGTACACTGCAAAATGGCGCTATACGACTGGCGGTACGTTGTGGGTGTACCGAACGTGAACGCAATCGTTAAAATGTATTCCAATTATTTTTTTCTGCTTATTGCAGTATATTCTTTGCTAACATTTCTGTTGTGTAGCGGCAGATTCCAAGAATTTTATGTATTTATTACGGGATATATTTTCTAGAAGTCCTGAAATGTTTTGTCAACAATATAGTTAGACATATATTATTTTTTTCGATGCATCGCGAAATTAGAACGTATATCTTGAACAGTTGTTTTACCTGGTGCGGAGCCGACACCAAGGCCGCACAGTTATCTTTTAAATTGACTTTTCGCAATAACTTACGACATCAGTATGTTAAATATCTGTAAGACTATAAAAGTTACTTTTTCTTGAAGTTAAAGAAGTAAGGACTAATTTTAGTAACAATTAAAATGTACCTATATTATTTGTTTAAGTAGATTTTTCTAATTTACATATTATGTATCTGCTACGAAATATCTGTACGCGCTTGTGTATAGCATCATGCAAATATGTACGGTTATGTAATTATTAGATACAAGTGCGCCGTCGATACAAACGCTGTGTAATTCTCATAATTACGACATCGAATATAAATGGGCCCTGGCCGTGATGCTCGCCGACGCCCGTTTGCACGGGCGAACCAGACGGAGGATGTTTTATACTTGGGTAGTGAATGCAGGTTCGTTGGATAGTTATACATTCATGAAACATGTAATGTTTTTGAAATACATACAAATCTACCATTTCATTTTAATGTTCTATAATTAATTTAGGTACTTAAAAATAACTTTGGGACTGAACCAATTGTTAAACTATAATATCTAAACTCAATACGTATTATGAACGTGCTTGCACGAGCAGCCCCCCAGAGCGAGGAGATATATATGTTTATGTATATACATATACACAGCAACTTTTGTCACAGTTACGACTGCGCGCATTTATACATAATGATTAACAAGCATGAGACGGAATTACAAGGGCGAAGGAAGCGCTTAGCAATGCGCAGTGCCGAGGCCGCGCGCACCTTGCGCCCCGCAGCCGCCCACCGCAGGCCACACCCAAATTGGCCACAGATACTATTTTTTTTTATGTCAATATGTTTTATCAATATATTCTTTATAAACGCATAGTAATACATTTCATTTATAATTGCTAGAAGTTATTAAAAGTGGCAAAAACCCTTTTTTTCCGAAGATATGCTCTTCGGAAAAACTATAAAGCAATCCTCATAGAATGACGATAATTTTCTATAATAATATGCATCGTATGATGAGAAGCCCATTCCGACGCGTGCGCTCGGTCTTCTCCGCGGACTCTACATATTTGTAATGTACGACACTAATACTAATTATATCACAATTTTTTTATTTAAAATTTTACATTTTATGATGAAGGATAATAAAATCCTTAGTGGATTTGAATGTCACACCGTTATCCGTTATCCGTTTCATGCTCAGAGAAGTTACGAGTGGCCCGCCCACAGCCACTTCTACAACCGAGCTCGAATGGCACTGCAGGAGGAGCAGTAACATTAGTTTAATTAGTGATGTTCATATGATTATAGTTAGTATTTGTCCTATTCTTGGGCGGTCACAGAAGTTTTGCTACTAGTGAAGACTGAGATGGTCGTCTCTGGTATACACGTAACAAGCGATAGCCATCTTCTTCAGACCGAAAATCCCATTGTTATAACAGTAAGAGGTTCCCCGGGCGACCCGAATGTGTACTCGTACATGTCGTACCACCTGCCAGATGGACGACAGACAGTGGCTACGCTAACTACTGTTTAATTTAAATTTGACCACACCTATTTAATTAAAGTTTTGTCTTCATAAAAACTATTGTATATCATTTAGTGAATGCGATTTCAAAATATTATAATTGAGTATTAATAACATCTTTTTACATTTCCCACTCGGCCACCTGACCGCAAATCAGCTGGAGCCCTTGCCTTGTAGCCGAGGACCAGATAGACATCTGTACATAATTATATGTACTTTTGACTAAGTTTCAAAATATGTATTTGTATAAATAATTTTAAAATTAGGCACGAAATAGATACTGATACTCAATATATTTTTTTTCTCAAGTCATAGTTATGTCATACAATTGTAAAGTAAAATAAGACGCATATAAATAATATGCTGGCTTATTGACTGACCCGTTGATGCAGTGTTTAGTGAAGCGGACCGCTGCGCTGGGAGTCGTGGGCTCGAGCGCCACGCAGGACAAATATTTGTGTTATGAGCACGAGTTAATTGTGATAGTGATGAGCACAAGCAATTTAAGTGCCCCAAGAATTGTCCCACGATATTTTTATATTATTAAAATATTCTAAGCCTTAGTATCGATTCGAATATTCCTTAGAATCTAAGGAATATTCGATTCTATTAATGTTTCAATAAGAGTTTCATGGCTGGCTAGTGTTTTATGTCATTTTACAATGGGGTCCTTGCCGGCTGTCCGGTTCAGCGATCATGTTCTCTAACCGGTCATTGCGGCCATCAAGAATTTTATTTATCCTATTAGATTACTTTAATAGAATAATTAGAGTGCCATGAATAGCTAATGTTCACTTTTGTATGCAGTTGAGCGCCACGTTGCGCCACGGCCTCTCAGCCCACGGCTGCACGACCGGCCACGGTATAGCACTCCGTCCAGCCGAAAGCAAGTGACTCAACATAATTTACAATTCTGTATCGCATTCCAATTGTTTGAGTGCATTTGTGTCGCTGATGAAATATAAATAGAAAATATACATAGATGAACGTTCGTTCCTTCCATTTGTCGATTGAAATAAAATGTAATTTATTTATCATGTTTATTCAATAAACACACCACCTCAAATTTATTATATTATTGTATTGTTTGACATGGTACTTGCGGGTTACTATTTTATTTATTACGTTTTATTCATTACACTCTAGGGGGACATGAGGAATTATAACAAAATGATAATACCAATACCGGGTACCTACCACTAGCACTTATCGACTCTTACTAAACGTCCACGGAAAATATAGAAAACAACACGCACGTCACTTCACGCTACGTACAAAACATATGATACGTAATGATATGTCGCACAAAATGTATTTTTCCTCGCCCAAGTCTATAATGAACGATTACCAACGAGCTGACATCACGCCGCACGCCGTAACCGTACTTAGTGGCATCGCAACTGGTGAAATAGATTTGTTTCCAAATCATATTTTCTCAGCTTAATAAGGCAATTCAATTTAGAGGAAGGAACACGACAGCGATCGTTGAATGCAGTTAGCGGCAGTCGGTGGTGGTACAAAAACGAACACGGCACAGACCGCGGCTGCCGCCCGCGAGCAGCGCCGGGGTGCTCGGGC
>DVPR01001877.1:0-10222 GCA_018239345.1 Oxynetra stangelandi | reverse complement strand
TGCAAGGACAGAGATGTTTGGCACTCTGTGCTCTCTGCCTACCCCGCTAGGGACCTGGTGTGACGGTTATTTATTTTTATTTATTTGTATAAGAATTATAATATAATTCCAGTCTACATATTACATAGATCTTAAACATTAATTTTAGTGTAATTTTAATATATATTTACAGTGAAAGCTTAATGTTCATATTCAAGTACCATGTAGTGTAAAAATAGTCTTATAAAAAAGAAAGCCTTCTAATTGCCCACAAATTTTGATTAGTTTATTTAACATAGCACATTCTAAGCAATGTTGTGCATATACCGTAGTTAATATTTTAGCTAAAAAGTAGGTTAGAAACACTTATTTAAAACAAGCTGCCGCCTATTACTATGTCTAGTTTTATCAATTAATAATGCTTAGTATCTTTTTATGAGTATAATTTTTCCTAAAATGTGGTTCAATGAAGCCCATATTCTTCAAGCCAATTTGTGTCCATCCATTGGAACATTATTAAAAACTAGATCAGTTATTTCAGAGATGTGCACGAACAAACAGATAGAAAAAAAAAATTGTTTTTGTGTTCTATTACCATTCTCATATCGCCACCTGGCCATTTTAGTCGATACCTTTTCTGTACAGGTTTATTTTTTTTATATATGTATAAATGAGTCAGTAGGCATCTCATTGCAATATTTTACTTTAGGTTTAGATGTAAACATTCAGTTCAATGACTCACAGGTGTGAAGTGACAATGATATGATATCACAAAATTTCCTTTGTAACATTATATTCAATATTGATTTTGCGCTACAATTGTTATTTTTGGTTGTCTCTGGTTCAATAACCGACATGAAAATAAAGTCTGTTAGGATATTCTTTGTGTTTGTGCTTTAAAACTTCACGCAGTGGTGAAGACTGATCAGACTCGATCTCTGTTTTACCTACTTTAAAAACATTTTACCTTAACTTCAATAGCGCGCCACTGTTTGCTAGTTCACCTGGTTCCAATGATGCAGCGGGGAATTAATGTCGAATGCTTTGCATGATAGATTTGTCGTGTGCGTAATAATATAGCACTGTGTATTATTTTAGTGTGTGTTCGTCGACTCGACGAATAAGAAACTGTTCTACACCAGTGACCATGGACGGACAATTTACAAGACGCATCTCACCTTCTCTCCGAGTGAATTGGTTTTCGACGAGGAGTTCCCCAATAAATTTGTCGTGCTCGACAAAAGTGGACCGCAGAAAAGTGTATGTGGACTCATTTAAAAAAAGGTTTTTTTATTGCCACATCTTCACATATTTACACTGGTTTTAGTCGTTTTATAAGACTCTTTCATATGGTAGATTGTAATCATGATTATTTTTATGTCTGCTTACCCTGTGTTACTAATTGTTAGGAAGGCATAAACAGCTATACCATTGTCCAGATCGCTTTTCAGACTTATAACAGACTTGAGAATTGAGTAACTTGAGCACTGTAAGTGTTAATTTAGTGTCTGGTTGGTTTATATTATGTGATCTAATGTGATTAAATACGGCGTCCGGTATTGTGTGTCGTGTCGCGTTTTATATAGTGTTTCCTTTTATCATGAAAACCTATACATGGTTAGAAAGTTACCTTTCGACTAAATCTTTATTATCAAACGATAATACACATATCATGGCTTAAATTTTCAACGGCGTTATATATTAATAATGTTTCCAGATTATAATACCTACTGAATAGTATTTGGGTTAATTTAAAAATCGCTTTGCAGTTATACATGACATTGGACGGTGGCAAAACGTTCAAACTGATCCAGAGTTACGTGAAGACATTCTTCTGGACGTCGAGCCCCGGTCTCGACAAGGTGTTCTATGTGGAGCGATGGAAGCCCGACGGCAGCACGTCCGTGCTCAGTGTCAATGATCCGGCTAACATGGTCCACGCCGACATACTCCTGGCCGATGCCAAGGACTTCCAGATCAAGGGCGATTTCATGTTCGCGACTAAACAATCGAAAGAGGTGAGTTGTCGACTTGAATGTTTTAGCGGATCTTCTATTGTAAACGGTGCACGCATATTTATGTTCACGCCAAAGATTGGCAAACAGGTATATGAGCTACGTGATGGTAAGTGGTCACCATCGTTTTTGGGACACATTTTATTACATATGGCTTCAGTCATGGGTGGCTGGTCTTGAAGGACTCGTTTGAGACTGCTTTTGAAATGTCTCTGACGGAAGCTCCTGCCACAAACGTGTTCCACGAATCAATCTGGTGTAGGTAAAACTTCAGTCTTGGGCGAGTAGAATGATCCAGAAATGATTATATAATGTTTGTCTTTAAAGTCTTACCTTGACCTCAAACGAGGTTTATCTTTATTAAACGCTATTATTATTCTGTATAATATATATATAATAGATATAATAATCATGCCTTTCAAAGTAATATAACGTGTTGATTATTTAAAGTTTGACTTTATTGTCTTTTTTGTTATTTTCCTATCACACTTGAGATCGTAACCTTGAAGCGACTGGAAAAAATACGTTAACTTTTTCGTATTGTAAGCATTAAAAGGACCACGCCCGTGTGTATGTGGGTGCCGCTTTAATGAAAACAAAATGGCAAAAAAATACGATTGGGTGTGTAAAAGCGTAATGTTGGCTTATAGCTTCGTACCGCTGTCTATTCGAGACAGAATCAATAGTACGCCAAAGATAGGTTTTATGCCGGTAATTCGACCAGTTCATTATTAAATACACCTCAACTGTATTCTTATTATTATCTGTTTCTCGTGTCTAAGATTAGGGGATCGATAAGTCCCCTATCCTACCTACACAATTTTCCTTGTGTATATATTATTTTCGTGTTTGTGCTTCGTTTTTGTTTATTTGTCGTTCTTCAATAACATGTTTTGATTACGTAACCGAAATCTCATCTAAAGGATAATAGAATGGTATATTATGTTACATAAGCGTTATGATACATACCGGTGTATTTGTGCGATAACTCTGATATCTGTATATGAAAACGGTCGTTATATGTAATTTCATATATAATATATAAATATCCTTTTCTTGATTTTGTGTTAATTTTTTTTTTGAGGTAAATATTAAATGAATTATATAATTATATTCACTGTATGAAAACATTGTACATGGAACATTCTGTACGAAATGATAAGTAATTATGGACACGAGTAACGGTATTGAGTTGACTGACCTTCGAACATTTGCATATTGTGATTTTCGCAATAAGTTTACAATCTCTTCTTCTCTGTTCTAGTGACTATGTCAGTCTGACCTTTTCAGTTAATCGAAGTTCGTAATGTGTGGTAACTATTCGCAAATAAATACCTTGAAGTTGGTCAATCTCCTTTATCTTTCTTGAATTTAGAGGAGATATTAAATATTCAAACTATGCGTGAATTATAATAAATATTCACTACTTACTTATGTCTTAATTAGCATATAAAATAGCGCTTTTCTACTTCAATACAATACATGCGTTATCGAATCGATCGTCTTCAGACTGTTGGGGATTTTTCGAAAGTTATTTATCGTACATACATAATAAAAATAATCGTGAGTCACATGACACGTTCGAAGGTCGACATCAGTTGGGGGTACAAGCGGGAACACTAGATGAAGGAGGGCCAGCACAATTCCGCCGCGCATTATTCACTTGTCGCTAGTAAATAACACGCTTCCTCCACTGCATCGCCTCTGACTCCCTATTGAGTAATAAGCGCATAATAGCCTACCAATGGAATGTATGTACGCACCAGAGGACCGGCGAGTTGAATACGCTCGAGGTGATTTTATTCTAAGGGCTCTCTGTATGGTCTGTATGTCAATAGTTTTGAATCGCGAACTCGCAGAAAGCTGGTCATTTTCAATGCGCTTCCAAGTATGGTGTAGTATCCGTTTCGATTTTTAATTTCGTTTTTGTTTGGTATGGCTGCAGCTGTTTGGTTTTAATTTTTAATTCCTGCGCTAGTGATCGCGTTGCTTGGGGTCCGTGTAGATAGTGGGGTCACTGGCCACCTATTACTTACCAAACCGAAGAGAACGAATCATTCATATGTAAACATCTGTGTACACGCGCATTGTACAAAATCATTCTGTTTGGCACCGGTTGTAACTAGTATTTAATTGAAAATATTATAAAGATAACAATTCATCCCTTATAAAAATTATACAAAAATTATTGCTTCGCTATATCAAAGGGAATAATTAGACAAGTACTGTTTTTATTGTATTTTGTATTGGCAAATCTGGGTTTCTATTGAAGTTCATTATGTTCATTTATAATATCAATAGGTATTTACGAGCGGTCTGTATGTTTAGCCCTATTCCTAATTTAGTCGTAATAGCAGCCTACGAAAACACATGAAACCGCCGCGAACCGTCCGTGGACCGGCAACCACACCCTTCAAATCGAAACAAAAAATAATGTTATAAGAAACAATTGCCTGCGGGGCTTCGTTCATTTGTCTTCGTGTAATAGGTATTCCAAATTTCGTTAACTACTATTAGTTACCTTTCTAATTACTGAGCAAACATATTGATAATAGATAAAAGAAAATATGAACTATATTCAGTAAATAATATTTGGGAATTATTATTTTCAGAAAATATTTTCGTACACTTTTTATCCTTGTTATTAGTTACTTTGTTATTATTATAGATATTCGATACAGCTGTAATAATATACCACGAGATCATTACGGGTTATACCCACGGTAGCTACAAATAATTATTATGTCGAGCGAATATATATTTTATGAAGTGATAAATATAAATCATAAATAAAATTCTGCGAACGCAACGAATGGATATAGTAATTATTATTTATTGGAAATACGATATTTTTCTTTCCTAGGAGCCATTCATCGGAACGAGTTCTATAAACAGTCTTGGGTGGGGAGGTAATGTTGATGCAAACTCGACAACGTCCCTTTGTCGAGTCGATACGAGCCATAAGGCGGTTCAAGTATAAGAGTACTGTCGAGTCAATAAGTCTGGATGGAGATGAGGTGACACCAGAGAATAAAACCGTTGCAATAACGAGTGACTTTGTCAATTATGTCTTCATCGAATTATTGTAGAATTTGCGTACGATTATAAAAAAAAATATTCTAGAACCATGCCGCATCATGCGTTCAGTAATCACCTACGGTTATAATTTATAGTATGCTTTACACGTGATTCATTGATTTCTATCCCCACTCGAATAATATTACCTGGAATTATATCCTGTGAGAACGATTACAATTGTCACATACAATATACGAAGTGTGCATGTTTAGTCGTGCAATTTTTTTATGCGAATAGAATGGTAAATGGCTATGCAGTTGTCACGAGTGGCCGCTGTCGCCCGTAGACACTGCAACCGATCTCGAACAGGACTGTTTGTCCTATACTTGGCTGGTCACAGAAGTGCTGCCACTCTTGAGCGCTGAGATTGTCGCCTCTAGTATGCACGTGGACCGGCAACCACACCCTTCATACCGAAACACAGATTGTTAAAATAACAACTGCTTCGCGCTAGAAATATGTGTGGCGGTGGTACTTACCCGGGCGAACTGCATACGGGTTCTACTACCAACTTTTAATAAATATTGCATGCATTATTCTTTCTTGTATTATACGAGTCACCATAGTGTTTATTATCTATAGTATTATATAAATGTTCTCTTGTTAAATATTGATAGTGCTATTAATATGTTTATCCATTCATTAGACTCTTGAGAATTTGGAGCGTTCGTGAGCAAAAATAACTGTTGTCTGAGTAGACTTCACGTTAAAAGTCAGTAGCTGGATCCGGTAAAGTAACGCTTCATTGAAAAATTACAGCAACTAAAGTGACATTTTGCGTATTGGTTTTATCAGCGCTGCCTAAATTTTTTGACACCGAATCCTGTATACCTACTATGCTAGCTAAATCAGATGTTTAGGGGTATTATGAAACGTATGTGTTTGCAATTGCTTTTTAGAAAACTGTTAATATCATTTTAAGATGTCAATTAGCTGGGGACGTAATTGTTACCTGCCATTTTGCATTGGTCGATCTAATACAGGTGTGTTATTCTAGTTTTAGATATTAAAACACTCAAAGTTTTATTAGCATGTAAACTCTTATAGGTCATAATAATGTCATCGGAATTGTAAGCGGGATTCTCCCTATCTACGTCGGCATGGTCACATTTTTCAAGTAGCCCACTATCAATATTTAATAAATACATTTACACGTTTATATTACGATAAAGCGAGTTCGTCTTGTAATTTGATAGTGCCAGTGAAATAGGAACGAAAAACAATAAGCGTCATCCGATAAACTTATCGCGATAAAAGGTAAATAACTAATAATAAGCAAAAAAAAATTGAAAGTCTTCTTTTGGACTTTTAATGTTTTATTCATTTATTTATTCAATGTTTATTCGAATTGTTTTATTTGAATTCGAATTCTTTATTTTTATAAGAACTAGAAATAGAAAAATAAAAATGAAATATTTATCTTAGTCGGAACGAAACAGAGCTCTCCGGCTAATTAGGTGTGCGTTAAATATTAGAATAGAATTTTATTTCGCCGAATCATACAATGTTTCGTGCGGGAAGCGGAGGGGGCGTTCCTGCGTTCAAATATCAGTTACAAAATGGCAATTGTAAAAATACATTGTTTAGCCAATAATTTTAAATGGTGAATGGAAACTGGTTTTTGTTGGGTATTTTTTACACTGGTAGTTTTTACTCTTTCCGAGGTTTCAATATGTTATAATATTAATCCGAGTATATTTTTCGAGTGTAACTTGTCTAAATATATGTTTTTTTTTTGGAAAAACTCATTTCATTATCCATTCATTCAGTGTAATTTTTTTTGACAATAACTTTCAGACTTGTAACTTTTGTCCGTTGAACTTATCGCTTAAAGAATTTTTTTTTGCAAATAATATTGCGTATGCTACTTCTGCAGTGGTAGCCTAGTGGTTAAGAATTCAGCTCTCACACTGGGAGTTCTGGTTTCAAATCCTGGCGCGCGCCTCTTTCTTTACAATGTGCGTTTTAACATTAAATATCATTTGCCGTAACGGTGAAGGAAAACATCGTTAGGAAACCTGTATATCTTAGAAAAAAATAAAATTCTACGGTGTGTGAAGTCTGCCAACCGGCACTTGGCCAGCGTGGTGGAACTATGGCCTAATCCTTCTCATTCTGAGAGGAAACCCGTGTCCAGCAGTGAACCGTTCAATGGGTTGATGATTGGAATGCTACTTCTGAATGTCGACAGGAACAATTATTCGCAGTTTTTCTTGTGTATAGTCTATCGAGCGACGTGGCGTTTGTGCCTACAGTTTACAAGGTGAATTTTCGAATAGGTATTCGTCATTGTAAACAATGTCCGCACAAGATCAAGACCGAGTCTCGCGAACGCAACGTTTGCGGTTCACTGAGCGAGAAATTTCCAAAAAACATTTGCACTAGACCGGTTTTGTTATTCTATCGCAAGTCTACATATTCGTATATCCTGGAACGTTGCGCAATAGAAACCACATTATTATTTATTTTGCATATCGATAATATTTAATAATTCGAAAGTTAATTTTGATACTTATTTTTTTGATAATTTTGACTGGCCCGTTAGTGCAGTGGTTAGTGAACCTGACTGTTGCGCCGGGGGTCGTGGGTTCGATCCCCACCCAGGGCAAATATTTGTGTGATGAACACATCTATTTGTTCTGTGCCTGGGTGTACAAAAATATCTATCTAAGTATATTTATATGTATATATGTAATTTATCAGCCGTCTGGTTACCATAACACAGGCACTATTTAAGTGCCTACTTTGGGATCAGATGGCCGTGTGTGGAATTGTCCCAAGATAATATACTTGTTCAGTTGTGGAAGTTATGATAGAATATGCGGATCGTGACGCGACTTTTTAATGGGAGTATTGAGTAATTAATCTTTAAAAATTAACTATTTTTCATTGTAAAAATTATTATGTTAATTAAAAAATATATATATAATACATTATTTCTTTACAATTTTGTAATTGTGCTACATATAGATTAACTTTCATCCTATACTATTATAAAATAATAAAGAGAAAATAATCATTTATTTATCATAACAAATATGTATTTGTTTCTGAACATGAATAATAGCGAACACAGTTTTGTATTATTTTTAATTATTTTTCTCATTCCGCTTTCTTATTATTTGGAATGTGAAATATATTACTTTTACTATCATTTATATTGACGCATGTATCTGATTTATTTGGAGATACATTAGGACATTGTAATTTTGTAATAATATTTTGACATTAATAATAATAATTGTTCAATATAATTTTTGCAACATATTATTTTGACACCAATAATTTTTAATGTATAATTAGTATTATGTATAATTTAATAATTAGCATTGTTTGTTCAGTTTTCTACTCTAACGTATTAGGCCTGCCTGTAATGTTGGATGTAGGGTATGAAATAAATAAATAAATAAATATTACAAGGAATAACGTCGTCGCCTCAATATTTTCCTTATGCAGTACAGATATACTGAGGAATGTGTAATTAATTCACTGATTGTATCTGGTATCAATATTATACCTATAATATTATACGTATAATATTATACGTATAATATTGATACAGGTTTTCATAATACGGATTCGCTATGGCACAGCCGGCTCTGTTGAATTGCGTATAAAATAAAATTGTACATTAATAACGTAAAGTGCTATTATATTTCCATTCGATTCGAAACCTTTTTAGTTATCTTGAAATGACAAAAGTCTAAGATTTCATTATTAGGTATTCTATGCTCATCATGATCTAGCCATCTTGTGCTCCACTCGTGGTGACAGGTCTTCTCTTAGAATGAGAGTGATTATGGCCATAGTTTGTCACGTTCGGAAGAAGAGAATTTTAAGCTTTGCGTGGAGGTTACCTCCCGATGTTGTCTTGCGCGGTTAAAGAAAGTATCATATTGAATCATTATTTTTAAACACACATAATTTTCTAAACCACTAGGCTGTCGCTGCTATTACTTGTTGTCATTCGCGAAGTAGCGTTACCGAGATGTGTGTCTCGTCAGTTGGCATAATTGGAATGCTCAGAATGACTTGACGTCGCTGTGAAGTGTCGAGTTTGATTTTAGCTTTGTCTAAATATTCACCAAGCAATTAGCAGGCGAAATGTCGCCATGTTCGAATTACGCTATAAGAATTGCATTTATTTACCGACGTATAATAAACCACGAGGAGCAGGAGGGATAGTTCTTGAATTGCGTACACGCGTCGGATTACAGGTCACCCCTAATCCATCAGAGATGCTGACCCGAATCACATGTGAAAACGACTACTATTTATAGGCGTGGATCAACTTTAAAACAACAAGCATTATTGCGCACTAAATACATTTGTTTGCATATTTATGTCTCAGTATTACGACAAGGTCACACAAATGAACATTTAGAATGGCTATTTTGAGCTTTACATAATAAATATATACATGATATAACGTGAGACAAATAAACAGAGACATACGGTGTAAAGTCGTTCTCAATATGAAAACTGACAAGTCACTGTTTGTTGACAAAAACGCACAAGTTATTTTCGTCCCCAGGCGCGGTGGTGAGCTAGAGCTACCTGCCTACGTCGTGCGCGGGGACCATCTGCGTGATAAGTTAACAAATCCTGTTAACGTTCGCCGACATTAGATCCTCGACGTAACTGACATACGGTTTCCTAAGTGCGTGCTATAAATTCGCTTCGTTGGGAACGTTCGCGAAGGTTAATACGCTGTGTATGTATCACGTTACCACTTGTGCTCTTGTTTTGTTAGATTTGTTGATATTCTAGTATATAAAAGTAACAAAATTAGTCGGAAACTTAAGTTTACATCTTGATACTGCATTCATTGCTCGATTTCGATCTTAATTCCGTACATTGGGACAGCAGTGGAAGTTATTCGTAATTTTATCTACATACCGCTGTCGTTTAGGAGCTGCGTTGAATGCTATTCAATCTGATGTATTGTAACATTATCCTGGCTATAGAAATTCGACTGAACGACCTTCTTATGGGCACCTGTTTCATCTTACGCTAGGGACTAATACATGTATTATTATGGTTGTGACGTGAAATGATTTGCTAATCGAAATGTCATTATAGACGTGAAACGAACAATTGAGTAGGTATTACTCCATATAGAGATATTGTAACTTAATTTAGTATACAAT
>DVPR01001876.1:0-10222 GCA_018239345.1 Oxynetra stangelandi | reverse complement strand
CAGCAAAAATAAAACAAGATTTTTGGCAAAAAAAAAAATATAAAAAATATTTTATTTCATTACAACATTTTTGTATTATAAAACCGCTCATATATATATATATATATATATATATATATATATATGCAGTACTATAACAAGCTTTAAACATCAGCATATCTTATACTATCAATCATATATTATAATGGGCTTTACAAATGGACTTTACAAAATACATTTACTTAATGTTATCATTAAACTTTTGTATATCTCAATCTTTCAGTTGGAGGAGGCACTGCCGGCTCGCTTATAGCACACAGATTGGCGACTGAGACCAATTACACTTTTATAGTGCTAGAAGCGGGCGGCAGAAGTCATGCACTACTAGAAATACCGGTTTTGGGTCCCTTATTGCATGGATCTGTTCACGACTGGCAGTTTGAGACTGTACCACAGACAGAGGCATGTTTTGCTATGAATGATAATGTAAGTTTATTTATCTTAGTAATTGCAAAATTAATCTTTCTCATTCTGAGAGGAAACCCGTGTCCAGCAGTGGACCGTTCAATGGGTTGTTGATGATGATGATGATGAATTGCAAAATATTTGCCTCTTACGTCATGGCAATTGGCTTTGCCATTGGGGTTAAACTTGCTTCTGTAAACTGTGAATGTCCGGCTGCACCCTTTTTACATTACACATCCAGATATAAGCCTCTGCCACGTTTAGTGGATGTCATACAAACATATCAATAATAGCAATTCATAACTTGGACATGCTTCAGCATATCCCAGTTATGCTGCTTTGTGGATTGCGGGTCATACAGATGGTGGCCAATCAGAACTTTCAATGTTCAGATGTGTTGACTACCTTTAATGGCTTCAGACAAGGTTTTATGATTGTTACCTGGAGCTAAGAAGTTGTTGTGTACTAAAATACCATCTGAAGTGCAGGAACACTTGAAGAAAATTCCCCCTTGTGGTCAATCATGCAAATGTTGACCATGGCTCGAGTTCGTTTACCTTGTGAATTGTTTACTTAAATCAAAACATAGATAATTGTCTCAAGAGGAGTTCCCTTACTTTTATATAGAGTGATGCGGAATCTCCAAACAGGTCTTAAAACAAGTCTAGTTAATTTTATTGATGAATGAATGGGTCAATGACTAGTATAGCCAGAAACCAGAGGAATGAAGTCAATTAAATTTGTATAAAGAAGATTGTTTATGTATATTTTATCTTTATCCTTTGAGCACCGGACAATAATCACTGTACTGTGATAATTGTTAACCGGAACATGTGACTGTTCCGGTTAAAAATGTTAAATAACTTGGTGAGTTTCAATTGCACATGCCACATTGAATGAGAAATTAAAAATACTTTTCAGAAATGCAGGCTATCTCAGGGTAAGATACTTGGAGGTTCATCCAAACTCAACAATATGATACATGTCAGAGGAAACATGTCACATTACGCTGACTGGTTTCAAGGTATATACAGTGAAGATCAGATAAGAAAACAATTTTATTTATTAGAGAATCAAATATTGCAGATAAATGACATATTGTATGAAAGCCCCTTGAGTGGTCCAATTTTAAATGCTGCCAAAGAGCTAGGATATTGCATTGTAAATGAAGATTTTAGGGTAGGTTTTATGAAGAGTAGATTAAATCAGATGCATGGTAAAAGATGGACCACATCAGATACTCTGGACATTTCCAAACATGTGGTCACCAATACTCCTGTTGAAAAATTGTTGATTGTAAACAAAGTGTGTGTTGGGGTTAAATTGCAAAATTCTAGAGGATACGAAGAATTGTATGCTAATAAAGGTGTGATAATTTCCGCAGGCGCCTTTAATTCCCCAAAAATTTTACAGCTATCTGGGATAGGACCATCAAAATTGCTGAAATCTTTAAATATAACTGTTGTCAAAGATTTGCCTGTTGGTAAAAATTTGCAGGATCATGTTGGTTCGGGTTTAGACCTAGTACTATTCAACACATCTGTATCTATTAATCCATTGGATATGTTGCATCCGCTCAACATATTTCAATACTTTACTAAAGGCAAAGGTCCATTAACGTCACCAGGATGTGAAGTCATTGGTTTTTTGTCAAGTAAGAGCACCAACATACCCGATTTACAATTCATGGTGTTGCCATTAGGGATATCAACAGACCGAGGTAGCAAGTTAAAAGAAAGTATTGCCCTCAAAAACAATGTATGGGATAATTATTTTGCTCATCTATTCAATAAAAATACAGGAACAATTTTTGTAATAATTCTACACCCGGATAGTAAAGGACAAGTTTATATTAATAGTAAGGATCCCCGAGAGAAGCCTGTAATAGATCCCAAATATCTAACGAAACTAAATGATGTTGAAATTCTAGTCAATGGTCTGAAACTAGTCAAACAATTTATTGAGACTGATGCTATGAAGAGCTTGGGAGCACACATAAACACGTTACATTTTCCTGGATGTGAAAAGTACATAATATTTTCTGATTCTTATTGGGAATGCTATGTAAGACATCTGACGTTAACCAGTTATCATTCAGTTGGAACTTGTTCAATGGGGATGCCACATTCAAAAAATTCAGTAGTGGACACAAGTTTTAAAGTGATCGGCATTGAAAAGTTGTATGTGGCAGATAGTTCAGTGTTGCCATCACTGCCTAGCGGCAATATAAACGCAGTAGTGGCATTAATGGCCAGTATATTTTTTGAATCGAATATAAAATCACAACTTACGAAAATTGTGATGAGAAAGGAAAGATTTTGTTATATTCAAAATGTGTTCACCAAAAAATGTGATTCTTAAAAAACTTTTTAGACTCGATTATACCTCTCTTGTCATCTCTGATTATGTAATAAATAACAATTAGATATTTCTTTCAAGTTGCTGGTGCATGGTGTCAATAGATCACTTAAAATAACCCCGTGTCTTTTTTTACATTGCAATACATTTTTTCCTTATTTACACCATATCCTTAATCCAAATTTATTCAATATTTTTACACTATTGTTAATTTTAATTAATTTATTATTTTTAGTTAGATTTTTCATAAGAAACGGGTTTTTTTAGTATTTTTATTTTACCTACTATAGGAAAGTTGGAAACCACCAATCACGTGCGGTAACGCGGTCTTTGACGAATGCGAGTCAACAGGTAGAGAACTCGCACTCGATACACATATCGTAAGAAGAATATAATGTTTGAAATATAAAGAAGTTATATGTTAAATAGCCGACGGCGGCAATCGTTGAAACCAGTTTGTGCCACATGCTAATATGACCCTTACGCACGTGACGTAAGGTTTACTTTTCTTTGTGAACAAATACGCCCTCCCAACGAATTGTACAGCAGGTGCTCCAAAGGAACTTTCTGCAATATCCATAGTTATGTGATAGTCGAGCACGCCCCTCTAGCCAAGTCTATAGGCGGATTTAATACTGGGTCATATAGGCGACTAAGTCGCAAAATTCAACCAACAGCTAGAAAAAAAAGTGAAGATCAAATGTGATAGAAACACAAGAAACGGTAATAAAAACTGGATGAGTTGATGCTTCATAGGTGTGATATGTTCTAACATGTGCCTATTTGTGGCGACTGTAAATAAAAGATTATTTCTAACACATCAATGTTATTTTTATTTATTTGACCACTACACGTTACAGTAGTATTGCATACAAGTATTTTGAGCCTCATGACCACAACAACGCTAATATTACAAAATTGAAATCGTCAAAACATTCAGTCAGAACAACGGTCGCTCTCAATTGTTTTCATGATTTGTCGTCAAGGTAAAATTTGAAATCATCTGTCACAAGAATCCATTCTGATTTCTGAAAACAAATCGAAGCTTCGTGTACGATGACAAATTGAAAATTTCATAATATAAAAATGAAATCTACATTCTACATTTACCCATATTATTGAAACGGGTTTTGTCCGTGCTTTATTTAGAGACACATTTTAGTACTGAGCGTCAAATCTATGACTATGAACAGATTTAAAAGAACGTGAGTAAGTGAGCAAAATGATGGAAGAAGAGCGTAACTGGTCTGTTGCCTCGTGTACTTGTGGACTTTGTACAAGAGCAAAATAATAAAATTCTAACCCAGTGTCGACAGCATAAATATCTTCCACCAAATCACTGACGGACTCAAGGAATACATACAAATAATCAAATACATGAAGGTGATGAAGAAAAATCCAAATTAAAGTCCACAGATATAGTTAACATAAATGCTCTATATATTTATTATTACATATTTCGTTCCACAAAATCTACTTCGGTTACGATTCTACGTCTAAATCTAATTACACTAAACTGACTAGATGCTATACTAGATACATGACTTAGTGTATTCACACTTAAACACTACCTGCACTAAAGAAATAAAAAAGTTATAAACGTCACAAAGTAAGAGACTTCAATATATTTTAAAATATTAAAAAAATCTCCACGATTTCCTTACATCATGCATGTTTAATACAATTTCAACATTTAGAACGAGGTTACACACTGCCGTCCCGTAAATACATATACATATTCCATATTATCCAATTCAGTATTACTCGTACAATGAGAAATTTTCTTAACTGTGACAGTTATCCCCATTTTTACCCATACAATATATTGTAGACATTAAAAAAATATTTAGAAACGTAGCTGCACGCTAGCGTGCCCACATATACACACATATTCAATATTACAAGTATAATGAGAAACCACCCCAAAATGTTTTTTTATAATAAAACGATGTAACAATTCTTTACTACTAGGACGGATATGTTACCATAAATATGACCGCGACATAAACATTTTTACATTAACACTTGTCATGCTTATCAAAACTCTTGCTGTTCCACTGTTGGAACCAAGTCTCCTCTCAGAAGGCTTTAGGCCAAGGTCTGCAACGCTAGAAGCAGATTGACAGACTTCACACGGCTTAGATAACGTTATGGAGAACTGCAACGTGTCCAGGTTTCCTTGCGTTGTTTTCTATACCACATTTAAAAAGTATACGTACCATCAACGTTTCATCCTTCAATATGACACGCTATTATTTTATTCAATTATTCTATCAACTAGGTACTCTAAGAAGGACTAGAACAAATTATTTTGAAGGAATGTATTCATTTCACTTTTCAAACACAAACACTTGTGTTCTCTCTAAAGAGGACATGGAACTATACAGTTCAAGAAAAAGACATACTAAAACTAATTTCAA
Organism: Oxynetra stangelandi; assembly: GCA_018239345.1. Classification (NCBI taxonomy): domain Eukaryota; kingdom Metazoa; phylum Arthropoda; class Insecta; order Lepidoptera; family Hesperiidae; genus Oxynetra; species Oxynetra stangelandi. The sequence goes on along the minus strand of DVPR01001876.1, from coordinate 5,000 downwards.
TATAAGTATAAATATTTTTTTATTTGTGCTGAGCAATATATTCACACGATGCAGCAGCTGCACACATTAATACTGGACGGAATGTCTGATAAGTCATAGCTACAACCCTATCGTCTACACAGGGCGTAATCCTAACATTAATAAATATTATTACTTTAAAAAAATAATACGTATATATGTGGATATCAGTTTTGTAATAGTTAGAATTGCATTTAATAAGCCGAAGGTCAAATATGATTATATAATTTATTGCATAGGTTCCAAAACCTAGTAGGAAGAAGACGTTAATTTCTTACATTGTGGGTTTTTGCTTATATACTGCAATTCTATATAAGTTTCATATGACATCATATTATCGATTTTATTACCTTCATTTACTTTAAGAACGTGAACTTTCAAATTGGTTTTAATACAACTACATTATTAATATATCTTAAAAAAGTCATATTTCTATTGTCAACATTCGAAAGTGGACGTTTCTTTTACAAAAGAATATTTGCGGAATACATCATCCTTTTTATTAAACAATTGAATATTCATTTCATAACTAATTGGGTATATCCAAATAATCAAAGGCCTAATGCTACTTTGAGCGAAGTACATGATTTAAATAATCAAAAAACTCTGTGTGCGTTTGAGAATAATCTCCGATAAGTTTTTTTTATTTATAATAGGTTTTTAATACTGTGACATTGTATTGCTCACTCATAGTTTTTTGAGCAAGAAGAAACATTAGCGTTTTATTCATAAACAATACTTTTTTTATTTATTTAAATCAAGTATTTAAGTAATATTGAGCATATTATTACTAACCAAAACTTGATTTCGACACTGCGTGTATTAATTGTGGTCATTGTTCTATATTTAAACAAATATGAGCAATATTGAGCAAACTACGCTTTGAAAATCGTGACAATGCCAGAAATTGTCAATATTATACTGCATTTTTAATACTGCTATGTTGTTTTTTTTGTTAATTTCTAACAATATTAATAAAGCACATATATTTGTGCAGGAATATTCATACATGACTAAACTTATTAATCAGAAATTCTTTCGCATAATGCCAAGTAATACCTATTTTCTTTTCATCTTGTCGTCGTATAAAAAACTTTAATAAACCCTAAAGCAAGGTGAACATTCGAAAATTGTCCATTCACTATTATTAATGAGTTTAACTCCTTAACAAAAAAAATATTCAGATGACCAAAAAAAATTATGATTTTGAAGAAAAACAACATATAATTTTTTCAATGGAACTCAACCGATGAATCGAGCACGACTAACGATCGAAATGATTCGAAATTCTCAATATTCTGTTCTCTATATTATGAATGTTTACAAAAACATTATTACAGAATACATAAATACGTACCATAGTAAGCTTATCCCAAGTGGTGTACTTACCAGAAATGTCAAACCACAGGTAAAATAAAATAACACCTCACTTGAAGCACGAGTCGAGATAGTTGTCTAACATATCCAGTTGGAGATCATCCCAATCGGTCGGCGCAAGAAGGAGAGATGAAAGATCATCTTCAGGGATCAAAGATGGAGGCAATACAGGCTCAACAATCACGTTGGCTCCAATATTCGTTTCGATATCCATTCCTAATAGCGGTTGCAAATTCAAATCTGGTAAATGCAAAGTCACAGCATCATCAGCGTTTACCACGTTAACGGTAGGTATATTCGCGACAGCTACTTTCTCCTCCGACACGTTTGAATTAACTTTCTCATCAAGTGGACAATTCTTCTTCTTCTTGTGAGGTCTGTTAGATATGCGTTTCGTACCTTCTAAATGTGCGAGGTCCAGTTTCCAGAAACCACCTTTGCCTGGCTCGTGCTTCGAACGCGCTACTTTTACGAACACTTTGTTCAGCGACAAGTTGTGGCGAATCGAATTCTGTAAAATGAAAAATATCCATCATAAAATTTCAAAACTGTAACAGCTGTGAGAAAAACATGAAAAATTATTGTCTTACATTTATTTCTGTTTTAACGTTTATTTGTTTAAATCCAGTAAAAAAATTTAATGCTATTTAATATGTATTATAATAGGAGTAAAACGAGACGCTAGTCCCTCAGAACACTCCAGGAAAACGGGAGTGTCTGACAATCAGCACTGCGCGAGGCTAATCTTACATCAGCTAATGATTTTGCCTGTAAATTTACTTTGTTGTCAGTGCATTACTACTATTCTGTTTCAAGGCATTTAATAATTCTAATGCTTTTATATTTTTTATTGTGGACGTGGCGCAAATAAAACTACGCATACAACACTGGTAAAGTACTTGATCGTTCTAATTTATTCAGCTATAATCCAATAACAGCCTATCTTATCTCCTGCTACAGATTTAACGTTATTAAAATCAGATCAGTTAAAGTCTGCTATCGATATAATTAACAACTCACCTGCCACGTGGGATCCGCATTCCTGTAGTACTTGAAATTTTCCCTAATCCACGTATATATAGCTGATAGCGTCATCTTATCATTGTTATATCTCATCGCCATGCATATTAAGGTGCTATAAGAGTATGGAGGCTTCTTTTCACTGTCACTTCTATATTCTTCCTTGTTCTCCATAAAATCTTTCTGGCATTTCGCTATAGTCTGATTGAACTTCTGCAGCCTCGTGTTTGGTGGCTGAGCCTTTACTTGAGGGTTCGGTGACATCGGCGGTATTGGGAACTGCGGCACTGCCATTATGTTCGTTATGTTCTGCAGCCACGTTAGATTCGTCAAATCAGTCTCTGGTTCATCTTCGATTATTTTCTCCGGCTTGTATTTCACTCGAGCCTTTTTAGAAGATTCTATATTTTGCACATAATTCACTGTCTCTACTGGCGTTTCATTTATAACTATATCTTCCAAACTTTGAGCGTACACATCGGGTTGTTCGTAAACATATTCGATTTCTACTGTGTGAGATGATTCCGGCACCGTGTGGTCCACAGCAAAAAAACTTCCACACTGTTCTCCAGAATCTCCGTAGAGGTTTAAGAGGGAGGTGTCCAACATCTCGCCGGACGCCGGTGATAGACCCGATGTTATGTGCATCGCGGCCACCTACATCCCTGTAAGTGACAAAGGAATCGATGACTCACACATAAAACACTGAATGTTCAGCAGATCTGATGCGTCATACCTTCACTTGTGATTTACAATTCCAGGATTTAACTTCCTATTGGTTTTTACTAATTGATTGTAGGATTTATTAAAGTTAACGAGTGGTAGGTTACCTGAATGGTGGTGGCGAAGATGGTGCGGTAAGATGCCGGACTGGGATCGATCGCGGCGGCGCGCGGCCGCTGTGACGTCGCGACGGTCAGCCCCCTGCGCGGCGGGCGGTGGTGGTGGCCGTGGTGCGTATGTGCGCGCGTGCCGGCGTCGCGTTCGGTTGTGCGGGCAGGTGCGCGGGCCCTATTGTGACGGTGGCGAACAGGTGGTGTCGACCGATCGATATTTTTCCGGCGGCAGAACGCCATACGGCCAGCCCGCATCGCCGATAGCTCCGGACAATTAGTCATGGTTATCGGAGCTCCCGCGGACGTGTTATCGCATTGCCTAGACCCGCACACTGCGGGTACTTCCTTAACTTAATGAATGCAATACATCTACACACGTGCCATTTTCCTCCGTCCGCAAAAGTAAAGTGCTATATGCACACCAGACTGATTACATGACACGTAAGAAATTTGTAATGCAAATAAAGTCATAGGCAAAAAAACAATATGTAAAATAAATTGTAGAAATGTATATTACTTAATTTATACACAACTCCTATCTTTGGTAGAATAGATCTATGTATTGACTTTGACATTCGCATAAAATAATAAAAGAATATCGTATTGAAGATTGTGATTCTATCATACCACTCCACACAAATTAAAAATGATTTCATTTTATTGATTTTCCATCGTTTCATTCATCAAAGGTAAACAAGGGTTCTTCGCACCCTTTTCAAATTAATTGAAAATTAACAAGAGAGAGTGTCCACTTTATATGGTTGTGTATTATTCAGCAATTGAGGGCAGGGTATGACCGCTCAACTAAAAAGGACACAACAAATTTTATTATCGAACGCTCTAATACAATAGAAGGAACCTCCAAGTCTCCAGCAGTTTTTTTTCGCCGGCTTTCTTCTCCCAGTGTACGATAGCCCGAAGGGCGCACAAAGCCTAGGTACGACTATCAATAATTATGACATGCATTAAGTGTATCTATTCTCTACCTTATAATGAATAAAATTATTTGAATTTGAGTTGCGGGGCGACCTATGTCCGTCAATGGGATGTTACAAAGATAGTAATGCAAGAGAAAAAATATTATTATTTAACTAAATGTACATTTAATATCTGATGACTCAAGGTTATTCAACATAGTCTTTAGACAGTAAAAAGGTGCCTCTCTGAGAGCTATTTTAATTACAGTCATTTTAATCGTTGTTGTTTAAAATACAATTGTGTTTCCATCTTTGATATAAAAATACTCCTACATTTTTACTTCTAAAAACTTTTAATTGGACTAATTTTATGCCCTTAAATATAAGTGAGCCTTATTTGTAGTGGCTTTTTGAAAGTCGAGTCTACATTAATGGTCTAGGAACAATACTCCATTGAAAGAAAATATGCTTAAAGAAATAGGTAGCATACCCCGCGTCTTGTATCAGAAGTTTACTATAATCTAAGAGCCACGTGGGTGTTAGCCTTAACAGTATTCTGTAAATTGTGAAGATGAAGTGCAACGGCTTCTTATCGTGTTGGACCACTTTTAAATTTAATAATTATAGGAATGACTGGCCCGCTGGTGCAGAGGTTAGTGAACCTGACTGCTGCGCCGGGGAGTCGTGGGTTCAATCCCCACCGACGATAATAATTGTGTGGTCAGCAAAGGCATTTGTTCTGTGTCTGTGTGTAAATAATAATATAATACTTTAAAAAAACTAAAAAAACACGCTCGCGCTAACTCTGTCTCTCTTACTCTCCTACAAAGGA
>DVPR01001875.1:0-10223 GCA_018239345.1 Oxynetra stangelandi | reverse complement strand
GCGATTTCAAATTCGCAAAACTCCGAGGCCCACCCTGTATTACACGTATTGTAACACTTGTCAATATTATTCATGGTAAACCCAATTATAGCATATATAAAGTATATTACTGATAAAGTTAGAAATTAGTGTTTAGAACCATCGGCAATACATCATTAGGGCGGACAGTGCTAATCAAAAAGATAATTTTGAAATGTAGATATACCATATTATTATCGTCAACTGTAAGTAATACAATAATGAATGATTACAGACATTTTTCCACTCCGCAAGATAAAAATAGTTCCAATAATAAAATAATTTTATTTTTACTTATATAAAACAAATAACTAATACTTTATGTATTCGAAAATAGTTATATATTTGCTATGAGTAAATTGTCTAACGGATACTAACTATGTAACAGGTGCTGTACTAGAGAAATCACGTACACAATCTCACGCTTTTATCACTTACCCGCTCTAAGAGCTGACAAACAAGCTATCATCAGAAAGCTTTAATAAATGCACTAAAGCTATCCGCAACGTCAATCCGTCCATCAAAGATATAATATATAACGAGCACTCCCGTTAATGTTCGTGTTAATCCCGCGTTGTCAGTGCCTTGAAACCACCTCGGTGTATATATGTAAAACGTATCGTAAGGTCTTATTGTTCGATGAACTGGTAACGCCGACGTTTACAAAGTAGCAAATTCATGTATCTCTGTAAGTGGTCATCTTTACAACGCTTTTATCATCAGTGATATTTTCGATTCGATGAAGAGTGATTCAATGAATAAATTGGATTCAGAGGAAGAAGAGAAGTGGAATAAAGAATCATAATCAGAATCTTTCCGCCGGCTGAGATGTTCACACTGGGCTTACTGACACCCTGTGATTCACATTCCTTGTTACTGGACACTCCAAGGCCTAGTTACTGCGGCCTATGGTAAGCGATTTTATAGTCGCCTGTCTGATATTATTATACACTACCTATATTTGAAATGCTAACAAACTTATTCCATGGCTAGATAAAATATAACGTGTAGAGCCGTGGACTTAAAACTTGTAATGCGGTTAAACACAAATCAATTTACACTAGCTACAAAACATCAAGGCATTACATACCATATTACCAAGACAAATTAACTAAAATCCCTTGGTAAAGGTGCCGAAGTCCAACAGCCACATATCAGGAACCAGATTAGATGCGTACATTAAAAAAGTAGCTATCAATTATAACACCTATATCGGTTGCCGATAATGATTTCGGCAGTGTATATCAAGACGTGAAAATGTGCGCGTGTCGTCAGAAAAAATCGTTCTTTATTGAGGACATACTCAGCGATCCGAAAAAGCAAGCAGCGTACAAGACATTGAGCAAAGGGCCCACGCAACCCCTCACTTGTACGTCCACTGTGAAACCAGTAGAATGCGCGAACGCCGTGCCAAACGCGGATCAAGAAGCGAAGTTTATTGTTGTGGCTGAGGTGAACACAGAACTCGAATTCGCGAACATCAATAATCTAGAACAGAGAATGAACAGTTACCCTTTACAACCGATGGCGCTTAAAGCGAATGTTCCATGGCAGTACCGGTTAAAAAATTACGCGCTGGATAGCAGGTCGCCTCTGGGCTTCTATAGCGAACCAATTCTAAACACGGAGCATTTGCTCCGGAACCAGCTAGCCGGTAACAGATTCGTCACGCACCCGTATAGTGTCAGACATCCTTATGGATTTGATAGAGGTCAGATATTCAAAATTACCCTTTTTTTCATACGTTGCCAACATACTAACAGGTTTGATAATTGCAAAGCCTGGCAAAAGGGTAAAAAGAACGGCCGATGGTCAGTGGTCACCGTCACCTAGACTTGATATTGTCTAGACCAAGAGTAGTATTTAATAACATACACCTTTTAAAAACGGTTCAACATTCATTTGAAAGTACAGTATAATTCATATTGTTTTGTGCTTTCTGTTTAGTAATGAGTAGATACTTACAACATACACGTTTTTATATTTTGATTGAATGTGTGTTTTTTGTCAATTGAGATATGAACTAAATTATTGTTCTATTAGTAAAAAAAGAAAAGTTTATTAAAAATTGTATCAATCCATAGACAAAATATAATTTGCTGACTTGCAAAAGGCAGTTGCTGCTCAAATTGAATTATTGCAGATTATGAACTGTCGTACAATTGGCCCGATGTTTATCTATTATAATACGTGAGTTGATTCTCAATTTAATCATTACATGTATTTCCACTTGTATTTTTTATTGATAAATATAAGTTCATTTACCTATATGTTCTGCTAATGTCATATTGTTTCAAACTAAAAACAAGAACACTGTCACTGCTAACATTCAGCTTAGATTTGTAATAACGTTAACAAAGGTATTTATCAAGATCAGGTGTTACTAAAATTTTAGGGTTATATGTACTCATTGCATAACAAATTAAGTAAAGTTACAAACACTATTAAAAAAGGTAAAAAATCTGCAATATTTATCATTTAATGGGATAATGCTGACATTTAAATCAATATTATTACCTGATTGCTTTAATTTACTGAATAGAAACCTTTTATTATGTAAATAGACTATATATTGTAGATTTATCTCGCTATTGAAATGTCTCGTCTACAAATTTGCCCCAATGTTATTATCAACGGCCTTTACAAATTGTCAATTGCTATAAATTTAAGTTAGCATCCTGATTTCAATCGTTATAAATAATGCAATATATCTTGTTATAGTCAGATAAGAAATAATATAGGTACAGTTCATACTACATCAATGCACGATAAAGTTGTATGACATATCATTGTTATAAGACATTATTTGAAGCCTAAAAATTCCCAAAATAAGCAAACCGTTGACTAAATAACCGAACTATTAATGTACGTAACAGATTGGCTTATAATATAAGTTAGAATTAAATTAGTAGCTGTGAATAGGTATAAAAAGTTTCTTCGAATCTTATAATTGACTACTAAAATGCGCCAAAACTTTGGACAGAAGGTGTACTGTTAAATCAAACAAATTTTACTATATTTTGTTACTTAAATAATTATACGTATCTATTATATACGTTTAATTATGTCATTTAAGATTAAATCCCGATTACCGGCTGCACAGTTGATAAAGGTTGTATTGACACAAAAAAATATTATTCAAAGTTGATTCACCCAAGCATATGTTTTCAATACAATCTTATCGCTATCACGTGATGGTTATTAACAATGTATAAGAAACGGTTATTGCTTGATTAAATAGTCGATAGATACAGTTGTGATTCGATTCGATATGAACTTTAAAATATGTTCATTTAATTCAGTCAAGAAATGACTTCACACAAATCCACTATAGACGTTTTTACTATATTTTTAAACCTACTGCGATCGTCCGGTAATTATTTCATAATCTTTCCAAAAATAGCTGGAGTAAATGACTACCTACCTCTGTTGGTTAACAAGTTTTATGTGCATTCCCACCAAGTATAGCTAGCATGTTGCCTAGTACAGACCAGAAAGGTGCCTAGCTTAGGTATATAGAAGATAAAATCTATTTGAAGTTACTTATAGATGTCTAGGCTGAGCATTTCAAACTGGGATTCCCGTGTATACCGTTGACAAGATTAATTTTTTTGTTTTTTGTATTTTTTGAGAAGAGACACAAAATAGAAAACAATAAAACTAAAAATTAATTATCAGTGAAGTTTTCCATTAAAGATATGACACAATTTAATTAAATTGATATTTTTTTTAATTAAATTATGTATGTTATCTGGTTGCAGTGTTACCACCGTCTTGTTGTAGTCCATGGTGGGGCGTGGGCGGGCGGCGCAAGGGCGGGCAAGTGCGGTTCAGCGCGGCGCAGACCGGCGCCTTGGAACGTCGTTTTGGTGCCAGCAAGTACCTGACGCCAGACGAAAGACGTGCGCTAGCGGCGTCTCTCCGATTGAGTGATCGACAGGTCTGTTATTTTTATGACTTGATCAACTCGTTGATCATGTGATTAGTAAATCAGAGTAACCATTCGGAACAAATATTTGTATAGTGAACACAACTAGTTCTTCTGTGTCCGAGTATAAAAAATACATTTGTAAGTATATATTGAAATGTATGTCTATCAGCCGTCTAGTTACGGCCGTCTAGATATAGCGCAGGTTCTATTTATTTTGCGATCCGATGATCATTTAGCCCAAGTTTTCTATTATTTATGATTATTGGTTTAGTTTCGTTTAGGCCCCTATCAAACGTTTATCGCTCACACTGAGACTGTCATTCAACACCACACATTTATTTTAACAACAGTTGGTCATTTAATAGTATTCAACTGTCATTTTAGTGAGTTGTGATTTCTACTACGAAACTAAGTCGAACATACACAGTACACATGTAACTGCTCGCCCTAGAAGAACACAATAGTTATGGCGTATTCCAGGGTCTTGTTTTCTAAATCCCAGAGTCTATACACTTGCTGGGCGGCCAGATTTACACTTTGTTAATAGTTCACTATTATTTCCGTTTCCGATTTAAGCATTATTAATACGTAATTTTTATTACAGGTGAAGACATGGTTCCAAAATCGTCGCGCCAAGTGGCGCAGGACCACTCCAGACGTCGCTGATGCGGGCAGTCCCCCCACAGCGGACGAGGGCTCCGATGACGATGTGCATATAGCTGAAGAAGACTGACCAATGAAGAACAACGACGCAATAAACGATGAAACAGTTGATTGAACAATGATGTTGTACTTTAATTATTCTAGATTTTTAGAAGACTTGGCTAATGTGCTATTAGTCCACCTTCTTTTGGCTCACTAATACGTTCTGCCAGAATCTCTACTACCATATTCGGCGCTCCTGGAACACCCTCGTGTTTTCATGTTTTATTTATTTCATCATCGACTTCTTAATCATTCCTCTGTTGAACACGGTTCTCCTCTCTCCATCTGGCTATGACTAACATGCCAGTTATTATCTAAAGAACACAGGATGATTGTTTATCGATTAAAATGAAAAAGCTAAATATCGTTTTGAAAAACTTCAGATCTAACACCAACACCAGATTAAAATCATCACTGCGTACTCATAATTAATTTCATATAAATAATGGACATTTGCACCATACAACATACATATATTCACATACCGTGCATACATAGACAGGCTGCATTAAAACTGCAACTGCAGTTCCTAGTTTGCGAAACAGTCTCCTCTTTAACAGTTAGCCAGAGCACACCACGTTCATAGTATTTTGTCCACTATTATTTTGAAAAAACTTTACTCCAAGGTTTAGATGAAAAAAAAACAATATTTTTTATTGAAAACATTTATTCGTACAATCTGTGACAGGGTAGACCTCAAAACTTTAACACAGTATATAATCATTATGTACAAATTAAATAACTCTAGGCCTAGCTCCCACTAACACCTATATTTTCTGAAGAATTTGCAACATTTGAATGTTCATTCAAACTGAATGATATTTAATATTCATCTTTAATGCTTGCTATAGATAAAATAACAAAAAGGTATTATATCTGTTATGCAGTATATCCTAAATGTGCTTCTAATTATATAAACATGCACTTCACAGTAAAAAGGGTAAACAAATTGTAAACTAAATAGATTCAGGAGGTAAATTATTCTTTTACAGAAGTATTGGGCAAGGCTCATTTGGTCTTAATATTTAAATTCTACATTTACAGATTTAACTCGGGACATAATAGTAATTTTCTGCAGTAGCATTATGGTATTCATCTGCATCTACTTACATAATTTAAACACAGTGTCAGTAATTAAAACCCAAGCAATAATACATTTTCAATGAAATATACTTATAAATTAAAACCCATGTGGCCATCGTTTGGGTGTAACTAAGTATTTGTTTCATAAAAAAATGAATTTTAACAATTTTACCGTACAATTCACTACCATGTATATACATAAAATAACATGTCATTTTCTTTCATATATTTTATTTATCTAAAACATTTATCTAAAGTAGATAGTGATTTACTAAAATATGCATATAAATGTATATACTCACCAGATAATTACATTAACATTGAATAAAATACATAATTGATTACTTACACAATATTTATTTCTCTTACAGATAATAAATATCAGGTCCATAAAACAGATAAAATATAACAAATGAACTCTTTTTTAAGACTGTCTTTTTAAATGAGAACTGACATACAACTAGAGGCCTTACAGATCAAATGTTAACAACAATCAAGAACACAAGAGGTGAACAGGAGGGCTTCTCGTAAATAAATAGGATGAAAGTGTTATTTCAGTGAAAATGTAAGAGACACATAAAATTTCCTATCATAATGTGCGGACGATGATTAATTATGAGCACCCTGTGTACCCTTATCGGCCGCACGGAGAATCACTCGAGTACATGAATCATTAACAACTATAATTACAACATGTGTCTACTAATATAGTTTTTAAGTCTCTTTTACTAACACATGGACCTTTGTTGATTAGATAAATAAAGAAATTGAATTGAATTGAATAATTATGTACAGGGAATCGAGTTAAACAATTTTGAATCGATTCAATAAATCGTTGGTAAAAAAAATATTCACTTTAAAAAATATAAAGATTATAAAATAAAATTGTATCAATACAACGTGATAATATGCTAAACGAAAATGAATGTAAATAATAATTTTAAATTATGTTTTAGAATACGATACATTCACCCCAGAAAAACATTTTTATTTTCTAGTAATAATTATAATTATTCTGTAGTTTATTAAATGGTTCCTCTGTTTTCTTCTTTGTCTTCCTCCCAGTTGTTATTTACTAAACGTTAGTTAATATCATGGCAGTGCTGACTGATAAATCGCCCAACAAAAATGGAGTTAATTTCAGGAAAATAACTACTAAAATACATTCAATGTGAATAAGGGGCAAACTGATCGGCCATATGAACAATTCTTGCGATTATGTTCAGTGACAATACCAAATTGAAATCTTTGGAACAAAAATAACAACAATTATATTTAACATCTGCATTATTCATTAAATATATTTATTTTATATTTTTTAACCATCCATATACATGTTCATTTACATACATAATTTGCTTTGTTGATAACTTCACATTATATTTAAATATGGTCTCATTAGCCTTTACAAACCATAACAATGTTACAGTCCCTCTTTGCATCTCTTACCAACCGAGAACTTACTCCACTCCAATTTAATATTACTTGGCAGAGTATTAGAAATGCTCATTCATCACTAATGTGCCCTTGCAGCAAGTAAAGGCGTGAAAATAGTAATCACACTTCTTAGAGGCCACCTCACTCTGTGTTGCCTCACACCAAGTTGTACAATCCATTGCAGCCTACAACTTCATTATAGCTATGAGCTAAATTATTCTGTTAGCATTATAAAGCCAGATCCAATAAAACATTGACTTATAACACGACGAAAAAACATTAGAAGTACATAACAATTTGGCCGATCTTCATACTATTTAACTAAACTTTCATTAAAATATACATATAAAGAAATACCAAGCAACAATTCTAAAAGAAACTAAATACAAAAATGCTCACAATCAGAGTGGACAAGGAATATTCCAAATGTATTGACAAAACAGAGACAAATCAGTTTGAACCTTGATATGATAGGCTTTATTCGGCTTTCCTTAACGCCCCTCGGGCGCGCCACGCCTTCAGCAGATTGTAAGAGAAGTATAATTGAAAGAAGTGGACTTGAGACGCCAGCAGGACGAATGCATACCATAGTAAACCATAAGGATAACCCTAGAAAAATATAAACATCAAAAGTTACAAGTCGTATAATAAAGAATCAATTTGAAAACGGGAACTAATCAGATCCATTGGAAACTATATTTGGTTAAAAAATACCTCCTTTAATAGGGGAAAACATCAACAAGTTAAATTGATGTGCCATGCAAATACTGAACTTAATTATGGTTTGCTGCACTTAAATGCAAGTTAATAGATAAAAAATACAGTAAACTTAATTGCAGGTAACCTGCTAAGCCTACTGTTAATTAATATTTTTTGTTGCATACAGACAATGTGTGAGGCCAATGTATCATCTGAGGTCCCTCATAACAATAAGTGAGTTGGGTGGACAAACAAACATTGTAGTAAAAATCACTTTTAACTGACCTGCCACAAGTGGATGTCGGGCTCCTCCTCCTCCTCGTCATCCCTGGAGAGGTAGCGCCACACGTCTCCACAGTAATGCAGCACACAGTACAGTAGCGGTCCAAAGCCTAGTGCGCATATGCCATACATATATCGCCGCAAGTGTGTGATATTGTTGCGCTTGATTGCTGACAAGCCAAGGAAGGACAGCAACAGCGATAGACACCAGATGTACTCCCACCAAATCGGCTGCAAATTACCCTTTATTAAAATTTTTTTGTTTAATGGGAATAAAGAGGCAACAATCACAAGTGGCCGCTCCCACACCCATAGACATCTGCAACCAACCTTGAACGGGACATTTGTCCTATTCTGGGCTGGTCACAGAAGTGTTGCCACTCTTGGGGACCGAGATGGTAGAGTCTACCATACATGTGGACTTGCAACAATACCCTTCAGACCAAAACACAGATTGTTATAATAAAAATGGCGAACTGTATCCAGACTAATAGCTAAGTTATAATACCTAAGTTATAATAATTACTTCATGTTATACAGATATCTAATAGGCGTTCAGGCCTTTGTAACATTTAGTGGACAGGTTTGTATGTACTGCTGACAAGCTGGAATATCTGTGTCTGGTCAAAAGGTTATAGAAAATAACCTGGATATAGGTTTGTTTGTTTCAATAACATGTGATGATAATGGTGTTGAAAACATAATAATTTATACCGTTAATGGAAATATAATTACTCTTATGTAATGTGTAAGAATTATATCAAATAAAGTACAATGTGTGAAGAAAACCTTTAAAAAATTATATGACAAACTGTTAGTTCAATTATCAGAAACTTAAGACACTTTAGAGTCAAAGTCTATTAAGATCAATCTTGTAGTGGACTGGGTGCCAATTCTAGATCATACTGACAGATGCAATCAATTAGTTACTGATATACCTGTGGAATCTGCAACTCCTCAATCTCCAGTATGAATATATCGAGTTTGTCGAGGATATCCGCAGAGAGCTTTGCCAGCATCACCAGAAACAGCACATGGTGGAAAAACATGCAGTACTTGAGGCGGGACTTGTTCAAAGCACTGCAAAATAGAATGTACAACAACTGTTCAATTTGACGATATTATGTTTATATTGAAATTTCACACTCATTGCCCTATGCAGAGAATGCATTTTTTTGCTGCAATAATCAAATAAATTAATTCTTATAACAAAACTATATTGAGAGTCCTATTTGCATGGTGATGATTTAAGTTCATTCAAGCTCATTCCAAATTCTATCTGACGCAAGACTGACGCCAGATGGTTCACCATTCATTGCAATTTCTCAAGCTACCTTGCCAACATAATTATGTCATCTGAAAATTATATGTAAGACGAACTCACCATTTATGTTTATGCTCATATTTTACCGTCCAGTATTTAAACATAACCTTTAATTTTCTTGTGACCAGTTTTGGAAATATACATCTCCCTATCACAGTTCTCCATGCAATTGAATGGGTTTAAGCTGATGGTACTATACTTAGACATACTGGTGATTTCAAAAGAACATCGCATTCTGAAATGGCTGCAAGGATTCCAGTACAGTGTAGGTTTCAAGAACATGTAGATATAAAATAGGAAAGGCACTAAACAGTGAACTAATGAAACTGCGCCAATACGTATTTCAACATTTCTGGTAATTTTTATTTTATTTTAAATTATTTACATTGTAAGAATTATAAATTTACAATGGTTTTGTTGTAATAGTACAACAATAAACAAGGTAGGCAACTTTAAGGTCTAATTGTTGCCAAAAAACCAATAGAATGTGAATGGAAATCCCGAACACATACTTTTAAAACTGTATATATTGTAGAACTAAGAGTGAAAAGCTGCAAGATGCGAGCGTAAGGAGCATGTATGAACGCCAGGTAAATTACAGGCTCACTAATGTCTGCCTCACACACCTAGGCGTTGATGAATGTTGGAACGTTCTGAGAGATAGTATGGTGGATGTAGCGAGAGAAGTATATGGATGTGGTAAGATGGGTAGTCACATGAAAGGAGATGCATGGTGGGAAGTCC
>DVPR01001874.1:0-10223 GCA_018239345.1 Oxynetra stangelandi | reverse complement strand
TTAAATCGATATAATTGAATTTTCTCCTACCGCTAATATGTTTCGTGAAACCGAGTGACTTCTCATTAAATATCATTGCTGTTGGGTTTTCCGACTCTCCACTTACCGTTTTAGAATCCATTCCTCGCATTGAAATGATAAGATTTGCACGAATAAATAATAGTAATCGAACTAAACATTTATATTATACAACAATTCACATACGAGTATCTCAGTGAAAAAGATCATTTTAGTGGCGCT
This sequence comes from Oxynetra stangelandi, assembly GCA_018239345.1. NCBI lineage: Eukaryota > Metazoa > Arthropoda > Insecta > Lepidoptera > Hesperiidae > Oxynetra > Oxynetra stangelandi. Next base: position 9,983 of record DVPR01001874.1, on the reverse strand, counting down.
CCATGTCAGATTATAGAGGTACGAATTTTACAACTTTTTTAACGAAATCTTAGGTTTAGTTACTCGTATAGACATTTTTATTTTGTATATACGAGTACAAACGACACAGCATTTATAAAATCAATAAGAACTCACAGAAAAACAAGGCATATTTTTCTGTTTTTTAAATAAAATAATACCGCTATTACCCTATAAAGGAACTGCATTTCCACCGTTCTATTGACTATTCCTCGTTTCGCGGCGGATATTAAAGTGAAAGGAAGTTGCGTGGAACATTCAATATTATCTCTATGAATAGATAGACCTTGTTCCAAACGGAAACGCAGAAGAAAAAATTGTCGATGAGTATCCACACTGTTACTGCTAAGTGGGCGACAAAATGTACTGGTTGAAAAAATTATAATTTTCAACTTTTAATTGAGAAAAAATTCATTTTGGATTCCACTTCAAAGTGATAATTGTTTTCTTAAAATGTTTGTAACGTTACAGAGCGCAGCATCTTCATAGTTATATGGGAAAATGAAATACAAATATATGACACATTTCAAGCTATTGTAAACAGTGAATAGTTTAATTAATTAAAAACATTACAAATGTAAAGAAAACATCGTCAAGAAATCCGCACATCCTTTCAATATTCTCTAAGGCATGCATTCATAAGGCGTATTTCAAACAACAGGTACCCACATTAGGTTTACGTTATTATGAAGTAAATGTTTAGAAATCCGATATTTGAAATAATTTCCAAGGCACCGTACCGTATTTTCTATTTTCGATATAAACTACCATTTCTTGGAGTTTCCTTTTATAATTATTTTCCTAAATGTTCTTTTTATAATATCTTAATCTTAGCTTTATAAATCATTGTTGCTTAGGTAGATAAATAATGTATTTATCAAACCAGCCATTATCAGTGGAACTCTTAGAAAACAACTACTAGACAAATCAATTTTACTTCAAATTTATGATTATATTTGAACACCATTGTTCAATGATGTAGAAAATCTTGAGCTGTATATAAACTACATATGTATATAGTACTATGAGTTGGAGAAACGAAAATAAAGAAGTTTGTCGTAAAGTCAATGAATCGCTTCAGTCTCTTTTATTCTACAAATCGCTGTCTGCTTCCAAAGACCAAGCTGTTGCTCTCTCTCACGTCCTTATGTTACTTATTATAGGTTAAGTGAGTGTTACTTAGCCATACAAAAGTGTTTTTTTAAGATACATGTAATTAGTCTTTGTAATATTCAACATACATATATTTTAATATCGCTTGCAATTAAAACTATTCTCACTTTATTCATTGCTTTATTTAATTTTGAATGATCCATATTCTTCTTCTTATCTTAAAGAAAATTTCAATTATTTTCATAATAATCAAGTTAAAACATTTCACTAGTCATCGAATTTTAAAACTTTTACCTACTTAACCAAAACCATGCCCACTAGTGTGAGTCATAAATGAATTACGTCTAACAAGGCAAACATATATAATTAGTATGCAATATATATTTTTATATTAATTATTATTTATTTACTTAACTTATTATTACTCTTACTTTACCGTGACCACAATTGCAAGTCATAATTGAATAACGTGTAACAAGACATTTATAATTCGTGTGCAATGTATATTTTTATATAAATTAATATTCATGTATATTATTTTATTGCCGACTTCGGTACGAGTTAATAATTTATTTTGATTGTTTTCTACCAACTTCATTAAAGGTAGTGGTTCTCAAATATGGTTTTACTTTTTATTTTGTTTCGCGTCTGTATTATTGATTAGGACAATTCCTCACCGTTACCATGAGTTGACAGGTAGAGAATGCTTCCAAGTAGAAAACCCGCCTATAGCTAATTTATACTGTAAAGAGTTTATAAATGAATAATACTCTCCTTATCCTTGTTACACATTTGTTGCCCCGTTAGTCTACAAGAGATGTACTTTAAGTTTATAGTAAAAATAACGTGTACATTGAACGGTCGTGTTCAATTAATACGTCGAAAACAAAAATTATGTTTGTTCTACTCAAAAGAGTGGTTACGCCACGTATGTTAATGTATTCTACATTTCAAATACATATAATGGTATCGAATAATAAAGTGTCAATTGATATTAATACTTGGGTTTATTATTCGACTTTAAAGTTATTACAAGCGCCAATTGCGATGTGAAAATTCAATTAATTTTAAGCCACCCTTGGAAGCCATGCTCGTGTGGATAGAGGATACAATCACATATAGGTATAAATGTGTGTGTGTATGTACATATTCATGTGTTAAAATTGTACCTAGTAATGCTTGAGACTTATTAATTAAAATCGAGAAAATTGGCTCCAACTTGTTATGAGGACTCGTTTATTGTAATGATACCGTATTAATCATGTTGAAGGCTCTTCATTTAATCCCGACCGGTGTAATAATATGAAGGAGTTTTCATATTATGTTTCTTCTGTATCTCCATCTTGATGTAGGTACATACAATGTGTATCAGCTCATTGACACACATAAACAGATAGGTACATGTCTGTGTGTGTCAATGACATGATACACACAAGTTATGTAATGTTATTCTACTTCAGAAAAATGATAGAATTTCACAGGTACATTTTACAATTTTTTTATATCATTCAGACTAAAACATTACGAGTATTTATTAGTACCTGCAAATTAATTCACTTTACGTCCGTGTGTTCTTCAGCTGATATAAGATTATTGTTTCGAATATGATGCGATATTAAATATAGAAATCGTAAAACCTTGAAGCAATATTGCTAGGCATGTCGCTTCATTATTAGCATATAACTGGGTTAGTGTGTCGATAGTTGTCATATCCGATGTAGTTCTCAAGTGGGTACTAGTATGAATATTATTATTTTCTTATCGAAAACCACTAGAATAAATGTATTGAAAATAATAAAATATTTAATCACTGAAAACAATGTGTCAGTTGGTACTGACATCTATACGCGGGTCTCGAATGAAGAAATGAGATCGAAGATATGCTCAATATCCTTTATTGTATGAAATAAACAAATGTACGGTGTTCGCAATGATTTTGATTCCAATTTTCATATATATAAGGCGTGCATTTATAATCAAATACATATGTCACAATTAAAGATATCCAATATGATAAAACTATACGACACGTACAATATTTTAAGTCGGCGAAGGGCTTATAACAAGGCCTTGTGTATGTTGACTACTTACGCGTACTCAGAAGATTGATAATGATTATGAAAAATTACCACAAGCAGTCTAAACTAGCAAAGTCCATACAAACTAACAATTTATAGAGAATCCACCCAAAGCGTTGCTTAACTGTAGGTACACATATCTCACTTCGTTTGAAACCTGCAGATGCATATTAGTTTTTTGTAAACGTTTTGAAAATGTAGCAAACTTTCAATTGATCTTATTTTCCGTTTCGACCTTTTTATAGCTAAGTTAGCATTCTCATCGAACCAGAGTTATTCAATTTGGCAACGCTTTACAATACAAGTTTACTTTCCAAAAACGCTTTATTATATTAAACTGATAACAGAGGTACATATATTGTTATTAATAAATATTTATTTATTACTATTTTTTTAATAAAAGATTATTTTGTATACATACAATGCAGAAATGTCTTTATGGAAGGAATTATGTACAAGGGTACTGCTTATCTCATAAGAGAATATCTTCCAGCACAGCTTCATCACTTCACTTCACTTCAGCTTCAAGCAGAGACTTCATAAATAAACTCAATCTATGTGTACTAAGATACTTAAAATAAATAGTAACATAAATAATAAAATAATAAATACTAAAAAATAGAATAAACATGTTAATATAAATGAATACAATATAATTTATACAAATACTACTAAAAGTATTTTAAATTCCATTGCAATATTCACATCTAGACATAAAGTTTCTTTTAAAGTAAACTTAACATGTAAATTTTTTCTATGCAGTTAAGAGAAGAAATATAATAATATCATAAAAAAGCCCCTAACGATTTGGCTAGAGGCCCGACGTAATGGGTATTTCCTGAAAAATGGAAGAAAGAAAATTCCGGAGAAATGATAATAATATCTAATGAAATTAAGGAATATCCGGAGGCTGACGTAATTCCTGATCGCAAATGTTTTGTTAAATTAGTAACGACAGATCTGTATATTCACCAATGTCCACTAGGGAAGCGTGATGAAATAAGCACCCGTCAAATTCCAGGTGAAATCCAGTCGAAGTGGGATCGGGAGAACCAATGAATGAATAAATATTTTCACAAAATCTACAGTCTAATAAAGTTAAGTCGATTTCATTTCACGTCTGTTGGGTAACTCGGTAAGTTTAACGGTATTCTCGGGTGGAAATTGGCACGCCGAAGCACGTTTGAATTTAGAAACAGTGTTAGTATGTGATATCGAGTAATTTACTTGAGTTAATGAGAAACACATGTTTAATCTCCGTGTTATTCTTGAGAACAAATCAAAGGGATAATTAGTTAATCTATTATATTATGAAATACGGTTTATAATGTATTGCATTTAAGTTGGTTACTGAATAAATGAACACTTATGAAGGATTGATATTTTCTGTGAAAATAAAAATATTTACAATGCGATACGGTCGATGGGTTATATTCAAGCAAATTTATGGGAAAAATTTAGGTAATTGTACTTCAACTATTTACGGGTTAAGCATTTTTGAAGCAAACAGTAAGGAAGCGGCGTTAATGTAATAAAAACAATAATAATACATAACTCTCACAGTCTGTGTAAAAATAAAGAAACTTCATATCCTCATATCGGTTCCAGTAGTAGGTATGTGTTTCTAGTAGGTTAACGAGTTTGGATATGAAACACCAATTTTGGCCCCAGAACACACAGACACTGATCCGTTATTGACTGATAGGGGACGTGATTCGTGTGCACAGGCTGTCCAATTGTATTGACAACTACAGGCTGTACTTGTCGAGGCAATTCCATTGGGTTCAATGACTCTTTACATTTCGACGTGTTAAAAACAAACCGATAATTAAAAATCGTATCAAGAATTTTATTTCCATTTATTCTTCATTTACAAAAAGCAATACTACACAAGCAATATTATAAATATAATAATTAATTACAAGATGCGATTGTTTATACATTATTTATCATTGAAAATTTGGTAGTTAATATTACTTATTTTAATTTGTTAGCTTATTTCATTAGGCATGTTTAAGTTTAAGCAAATATAAAATTTATTGGTGCTTCATTTTATTTTTAATAATTATAATACACGCGTATAATTCATTTAGTATTATTTTGATGCTGTGAAAATTAAATATTATGTATACAACATTGTATTCAAATCATAACACCTCTGGACATATCCATAACATCCTCCCAAGGCTATCATCACTAATTCCAATCTACGCCTTTTCCCATTCAGGTGCCTCAAGCTAACCAATATTGAACAAAATCTTCTAAATTATTTACGATTAGTACTTAATCTAAATTGAATAGGAGTTCATACGAGTATCTAATGTCCCAACATAAATTTAAATATTATTCATTGCTAAAACTGTTACAAAAAATATCTACACATCAACAACATTATAATAGAAACTCATTTCTAAGAATTTATACGCCAGATTAAAGAATATAGAATCTTCTTGTCTTAACATTTGGGGGCACAGTATTTATCTGCATAGGCCCGGCGCGATATCTTTTCAAGTTTAACTCTTGGCACGAAACTCAACAGTCTTATACTCGTAGTTCATACATACATACATACATGCCACACGATTTATATATTTCATGAATGATACTATTTTATTTTTTTTAATTAAAAACCTCCGTGTTCGATCATATTTATTTGTATTTGAGCATATTAGTTTACGTTACAAAATATTATGTAACACTTTTTAAGTAATAAATGCGCAGTTATATACAAACAGTAGTTACTAGCAGTTTTTATAATAAATAGATGAAAGTAAAATTGCAGACTTAAATTCTACTTTCATACTCATTTCTTGTTACAAACGCTTCGAGTCTACGAAGAAGCTTGCTTATAACGAGGTTATTGTTCTCATAATACCAGATTGTTATTGCAACGAGCACATAATGAGTTGTTACATGTACAATTTGATAATAACTATTGTCACTATTTTTACGTGTCACTAATAAGTATAAACTATATTTGAGTACACTTTGTATCGTTAGTACTTCAGTATTCGGGAAATACTAGAAAATATTTCAGTACAGTACTAAAACTTTATTAACATTTTCATTTATATTTCACTGACGTTCAAAAATATATCTGATTTTTAAATTTCAGATAAGTTCAGATACTCCAATTTCAATTTCTCGGAAACACTAATTCACATTTATATCGCGTATATTCAATAACCAGCTGCAGTGTATACTCATAATTGCTAGTATTTACTAAGATCAAAAGTATTCGGAAACATATGAACCTTTGAGTGAAACGTGTAGTCAAAGGCTTGGAGGGTTAATTGCTGACTACTCCTTGATCTGCAATTCGTATCATGTTAATTCAAAGCGCGGGATGCTATTCAAATAAACGCTCAGACTGTTGGAAACTCGGCAAAATGTGAGAATTTAGTGCACTCTCGTATCCTTTGTTTTAACGTGTAAATTTAATTTGCGTATTTCATCGTTTATCGAATAGCCTATTGTTATTTTATATAAGCGCATTAAAAATCCGTATGACAACGAATTGACAAGTTTTTTTTAACCTTAACTAGTTTTATTAATATTTTTAAGCTTTTATATATAAAATGTTTGTAAGAAATAATAAATAACCCGTTTTCCCCATAAGTAGATCGTAATGGTGACATATAATGAAAACAATAGACTGGCCATGTAACACAAATTATCTACACATAGACTTTCATAAAAATTGATTTAGTTATATAACATTTAATACATTACGGACAGTAGATACCTTGTGTTATTACAGAATATATTGCTTTAGTAATATCGAAATTGATAGCAAAACCCATGGTAGCCTTAACCATATCACGGGACCGTTGGCTAAGATGTTTAAAGATGTCTGCTTGGTAATTTGCTTTGTATCGTCATAATACTTTATTATTTCATTGAAAGATACATTTTTCTATTGAAACTGGTAAGGTACGAAAACGCTAGCCAGTGGTATGACTTCGACGCCTTAGGGAAAATTATGGATAAGTCTAAGATATGTAGGTTGCCTCACAATGTTTTGCTGCTACAAAGGGGCTTCGACGGTGTCCACTTCATCTTTGTTTTTATATAATTGTTATATTTTAAAATATGAATCATGTGGAACGTATCACCCAATAGTAATAACCATATGGCAGCAATAATATCACTCAATAAGCGATGGTAAATAATTGATTTGTGCACACCGGATTTATTTGCTTAAGCTGGCTGGGCTCACAGATACGCTGTATGCCTGCATAATATTTATCTATTATAACTATCAAGTTTCTGTAAATAGCATGAATACGGCATTGCAACTGGTTTTTCAGTTGGTACAGTAATATGACGTTAATATCTAAAACTCAGTGGAAATAGCTTATTAAATGTATTAAGTATGTAAATTTTGTATATGACCACTAAAAGGTTTTTTTTTTAGTGGGAATGTTTTGGTGAACCTATTATTTAACATTTTATACTCACTAGCAACATTTGGTGTGCTTGTTTGAATGCCCTGAACATACACATATTAAATTATACACCCAAATCATTCAACGAGGTTCAAACATCTGCCCGACCGGAAATCGAACCCGGAACTTTCAGGGCGCTATTGTGTTGATTATATTAAACTAGGTGCGCTACACAGTTGCATGTGCATGGAATACTATCGGTAGGTTATGTAGATTATATTATTTTATTTATATAACCCAGGATTAGCTTCAAAATCATTTGGTACATAAGGCTTTTTTTCCAACCATAAGCTTGTATCAATTATCTGATTTCTCACATTGTGACATGAAAGGAGTAATTTAAAATTTCAAGTCAATCGAATTTCAGTATCGGAGATCTCGTGACGTGTGGTATTTCGCTTATAAATATGTATGTACATACATATATAGATGTGTCTTAGTATGAATACAGATAAGTCGATAGCAGAATGTTATAAAATAAAATTGTTATCAATCGATTCTTAGTGAACCATGACTTATACGGGTCTAATATGGAATTAGAATATTCTTCATCTCTCTTTTTGCGATTAATTAAACCGGTAGCAGCATAGCATAACAGCGTTGCCGCCTTATTTTCCACATCAGTGCTCGCCTCAATTAAAACCGAAACGAATAAGTATGGACAACTAATTACAAGCGAGCTTGTTTATCCTTGGTAGGCTTTGATTGGATCTTTCCAACCGAATGTTTAAACTTAGAGGTTATTTCCATAAACTTATTTGAATAAGAACTTAATCATTAAATATAAAAAATCAGTATTTTTCCTTTGCTAATTTACTTTGTGAGAATCATTTAGATTCAGTCGATCGAACAAATTTAGATAGGTGAATTTGAATATTACAATTAATCATCAACATTTTAAATTGTACGAGGATTCCTGGCTTTTGATGTTACAATTATCCACTTAAATTTAGGAAATATAAAAAATAAATAATAGTCAAACTTCCTTAGACGCCGTGTTAGTAATATACACATAAAATTCATAAAGTCAATCCTCTCCGTGTCACTAATTAAAGCGCAAATAGTTAGTTATGGATAGGAAATGAACAGCTTCCAGATGTCACGGCGCCGACGGAATTAATTTTATCAATTTCAAGGTATTCGTCATACTAAGAAATATCAGTGACGGTTGAATTTTCAATATCCTGAAGACGCTCCTGTTTTCAATTTCCTACAGTGAATACTTACGTGAATAAATCTATGCTACGTACAAATTACGGGCCGACTTCAGAGTAGGATTTGACGGCGCAAGGTTTATTTTCAAGGTATCATTGAAAATTTAAAATGGTACATTATAATCAAGAGCAAAATATTTATTTAACAAAATTTTAATTAAAGTATAATATTTCCTTCCAAAGGTTTCAGTGGAGTAATCGGGAATCGACAGAATCATTCTAATTCAGTCCTCAAGTAAACCAAAGCATGTAGTATGCTGAATAATATTTAACACAAGATTTTAGTCCGTTTTTAAAATTTATTCATTTCTATGCAGTTACTGGTACTATGTTCTTTAAAAAAATTAGTGGTGACTACTGACATAATACATATATCTCGTGGTAAAAATGTATGTAAAATTTCGAGATCATATTATAATTGTTATTGATGATTAAACATATTGATACATTTTACCTACACTGATACACACCTATTAAACAAAATCATGAAGCGTTTTTATAGCAATTGACAATGATGATATTATATTAACTGCCTTTAATGTGCCAAAAACTTATGTGAATTTAAAATGACGTACTTCTGAAATTACTCATTGAAATATTGTTATTTATCTTAATATCATACAGCGAATCTTAACATTATGTCACGGGATTCTCGCCGCAGACCACAAAGACAGAATATCACGGAGAAATTACGTTGTCATTTCAAAATTAGTTTCTACAACCCGCTCTTAGGAGTGTGCACACACAGCTCGGTCTCTTCTTGTCTCAAACAACAATTGTAGGTAATTTTCCAAAATTTGGTAAATACTATTTGAGGGCCTAATATCAGATATATTTGTTATATTAAATTCATAGGCGAGAAGGAACTTGTCACTTTTCTAGAAAACTTTTGCTTAATTCTAAGAATGAATGAAAATATCGTATTTAAATATTTTGAATTCGCATTAAATCACTTATAATTAAATACATCATTATAATTAGAATTTAATCTTATTTAATATAAATCGGATGTATTGGTTATTTCAATAAATTAAAGCGCGTTTGACTATTTACATGTTCTGAAAACTCAAATAAGCGCTTTTAGAAGTTGATGCATGTCTGTTTATTTGGTT
>DVPR01001873.1:0-10223 GCA_018239345.1 Oxynetra stangelandi | reverse complement strand
GATATTACTTTTTTTTCTAAAGACTCAATAATTTTTTGTAAGTAAAAAATTTATAAATATAATATATACATGAGCCTAGTACATGCAATGCATATTCATAATTGCTAAATAATTTTAAATAACAGCTTAATATTAGATTTTATAACTAGTACCTATTTTTATGGATTGCAAATCTTGATGTATCTTACAAGAAAAAGAAGGATCTTTTGGTAGGTTTATAACCCATTGAATCGTCTTCAAAAGAAATAAACAATGAGATGATATTTTACAATCTGACCGAAAAGTCTACCATTCACCCGATAGATGGACGTGGACAGTGAAAGCGTATTGCGAGGGTAGAGATTAAATAGAAGATTAAATCGGTAACTCGAGGAAAAAGAAGAAAGAAACGAAATACCCCAAATAGAATATGATATAATGAAAATAAATACAAGAAACAGTTTTTTGTCATACAATATTGCAAAAACAAAACAAACGAACAAACAACCGTCACGCCAGGTCCCTAGCGGGGTAGGCAGAGAGCATATAATATTGCATATTATAAAATATTGTTAGAATAATAAATCCACACTAGTATTCATCGATTACTGAGGATTAAGTAAATTTACACGTATACCTGGGCCGGCGTTCACAACGTGTTGTAAGCAGAGAGAAATCTGGATGACAGGAAAATATTAATAAAGGTAATGCGTTGCACTCTTTATGAGTAGCCGGGGTATACTCGTATGCATAAATTTGTTGGGAGTGCATGAAACAGGCAAAAACGAAGCAAAATTAAGGTAAAAATGTGAAAGTTAAGAAGCATTTCTTTCTTATGTAAGTATATCTAATGAAGTTAGGTATGACACGGTTTAAGAACGATGTAGCGGAAAATAATATTTAGTCAGTATAATAAAGAAATCAATATGTACCTAAATGGTTAGCACATGTACTGAGAATTATTAATAGTAGATACTATTATCTTACTTTGATCGAACAGAAGACGTTCTAAAAGAAAATCTTGCAAGGCTACCTTCAATGACGGGTGTAAAGAGGCGAAAGCAATTTGTATTACTGTATTCGGTGAAAATCCTGTCTCTGCTTATCACTATGAGAAATAGGCGTGATAATATGTATTTATGTGTTTTATACATAGATAGCATAAGTTTCGAGATTGGACATCAGCTACTTAAAATATTTTTTTATCCTATTATCCTTTACGCAACAATAATCTAGTTTTACAAGTGGGTACAATAAGCGTGGGATGATAGGTTGTTTATGTACTTACATATAAGGCTCTCATGATACTCGTTAAGGGAATTATCTAAGAGCTACCAAAATAGCTCTATATTTTATAATATAACCAGTTTTATTATTTATCATTTATAAAACCAATTTCAATAAAAACATCAATAGAAAAATTTTATTTTTTCCTCCAGCGAAAGGGTTAGATAGTAGCTAATATGTCTGACATATATGATTTTATGTAAATGTTAATATTTGTATACTTATATACATATTTAAATTCTTACAAAATAAACATAACACAACGAATTTTTTAACACTTCACGAACAATTCATAAATGCAATTATTAATTGCTTTATTGACACCGACAAGTAGTTTTGGAGCTTAACTGAACTACAAATTGTATTGATTGAAATCACCAGCTGATACAATATCAGTTAGTAGTACAGTTTTCATCAAGAAAACTATATTATCTCAAAATATGAAAAGCAATAACAGAAATACTTTTAAATATTTCGATTTCGCATCAGTTTGTTTGGAGATTTACTGGCTCGAGCGTGCGTCCCCCTGGCGCCCAGCGCGGCGCCTCGCCGTCCCGTCGGGCAGACTCCGCGGCGGCCTGCATCGATCTCCCGATCACCCAATTGGCAACAAACAACCGGGAACAATAAACATTCAACGTGGCCTAGCGGGACGAGACGGTCAATACAAGACGTTTTTTTAGAAACGTTTTCGACTCCCATCATTTTAGTGCCATTTTGTTGAGATGAAGTAGATTAGCTATTAGTAATAAGTAACGCCTCGAAATGAAAGTAGTTTTTATGTTGAAAAAAACCCGTCATTGTTTTAGTCTTACTTGTCGTTTCACTGAAGATTTCTTTTGATATCGTTAATTGTATTGTTTTTTGAAAGTGTTAATATGAAATCGAGATATTTTCAAGTCAATAACCAGTAATTGCCCCATCGCTAATAATATTAAATGCGTGATAATTACCCTAGCTTCTTGACAACCATTAGCGACGCCAATAATATTACATCATTTTATAGCATCGTAATTAGTACTCCCCCTTCAAAGACCACAAAAGTTTGCGGCCTCTCATTAAAATTTATCCAAAAGCCCCGGAGGTGTGTTTACATTGAAACGCAACACCCACTGTCAGTCGGCGACGTGGATACGAACGGGACGTCCGTGGTGTATTCGACCATTGTAACACCACGTTATTTAATATCGAGATGAAGTTTAACAATCACTAACAATACGCATTGTTATAAAAGTAACTAACTTTGAAAGTAACGGGGGCATTAATTGATTATTCTCTCATTTAATTTCATATTGCAAGATTAAATGACTTACTTACTGACATTATGACTCGGGATTTGAGGATTTTAGTACATTGTGTGTGGATACTTGTTTCAGTTATATCCTGATTATATTACTGGTGTAATGACACGAAGAACAAAAAACTTATATAGTGAGGTCAAACATGTTAGAATAAGATTCTAATTAAACAGTTCTATCGTCAAGCATCCATACATTGTAGCCACATACAATTGGTACAAAGTATGAACTTCCGTGGTAACGAACGATGAATCTGCTGTGTTACCTAAGGAACTGCTTCTTTGCAGCAAAACTTTCTGGTGGATTTTATCGGTAATAACTTGTAATTTTAACAGGGATAAAATACGACGTACATATTCGTATATGACATAAATTTAGTTTTGTTTGTGTTCGTACATTTTAACATGTATGTATATGTACATTTTAATGAGAACTTGTTAACTTCCTAGTCCAATTTACGAGGAAAGTTTTGAAATACTATATATCATGTGTATATTGTTATCGTCGTAGAATAGGTATACCAATATACGCAACTTCCTTACATCGTGACGTGACCGGAAATAACACTCAGTATCACAAGAGGTGATAATTGAGGAAATATTATTTACGCCTGTACCTTTACTATAAGCTCCATTTTATCATCTGATATGATATGATATAAATATTTTAAGTTATATTTATGTTAATGTTCTAATCTAATTGACTTTTGGATAATATATATTCATTGGCATTATGTTGTTAAAATATTAAACAGAAGAAAATACACTGACATATTTAAATAAAACTAATTTAAAAGGTATCACATAGTTTCTTATTGGTATTTTTATATTTTAGATTTTGGTATAATTTTTCTTTGCTTTGCAAATAGGTAAGTTTATTTGTCTTCAATATCTTATCGTAGTAGAGATTTCTTTATATATTTTTTAAAGTCCTTTTAAACTACGCAGGAGTAAGAAGAAATAATATGATACAAAGATGTAATTTTTTTATCGTAGATTTCATAATATTATACAGGTAATTTTTATAATCAGTCGACTATATTTTTAATTATTATATAAATTTAACATTAAAATGATGTATATTGATTACTTTAAAAACTATTAATTCACTAATCTAAATTTAATAAAAAAACTACATATCATTGTCTTAGACCTCAATTGATCAAACAAGAATTTACTATCAGTACGCAAGAGAGCTAAATTGAAATACATCAGAGGCACGACAAATATTATAAAAAATCTTTTAACACATTGCTCCTATTGAAACATTAAAAACAAAGATCCAATATTGAAATTAATGTCGCGAGAAATGTTAATGCGCGATGACACTTTTATTATTATTGTTCTATTTCGGAATGAATTTTGTTCTCGTAAGTGCAAAATAAAACAAAGTGGCAGTGGGAGCAATTAATTTAGGGGGTCCGTTGTGCAGCCGTCCTCCGGCCGTAGACCAATCCGGTAATTGTCGCCGGCAATATTCAAATGGCGGAAACAATTAGCTTGAGTGCTGTATACGTGTTTAGTGCGCTACCCTCTCACAAGTATGGACAGCAAACAAAATATGATAGAGCTCTTGAGCGATTTTATTTATCTAGCCTAACGCCTACATGCTTTTGTTCTCTTTTTGCACGTAGTAACTTAGTGGGTAGGTATCATTGAAATAACGATATGTCCAATTTATAAATAACGACAAATAATCATTTAAATTATTGGTATGTATCAGATGCCTACAAAATAATAAAAAAAACAATCAACAGAAACTAAGTCAAAAAAATTTTATAAAACATCTTTAGAACAGAACACATAACAAATATAACATAAGCTGGATATAAAGAGTAATAATTGACGGGATCCACCCCTTTGGCAGTTCGTTTCAAATCTCTTTTGTGTGCACTGCGATAGCGCTACAAAGCCTGCTAATGTCTTTTAAGGACTTAGTGATTTAAACGGACTAAATAATGAACCGGCTACCCTTTCTCTCTGCTCGCAATTTACGAGCTTAAATCCTTAGTAGAGCGCGACGGAGATTAATTTTCATGTAGAGTTAGCAACATGTATAAGCATGGACCACTTTGTCGTTTGCGCTGCGTTGAACATAAATATACGAAAATGATTAAATTAATTGAAATTCATTTAAAATAAATATATATATATATATATATATTTAATATATACACATCTAATATTAAGACTGTAGCCTTCTTGATGCCAAATCAAGTCTATTTTTCCGCCACTACTGGACATGAGAAGTTTTCTATAGGTACATCAGAAACTGGAAGTCAGGTAAGACAAAAGATTTGCCAGAGATAACTGTCAGGTAAAAGTTACTTCTACGAATTAGTGAAATATGAAATAAATTTCATATTAATACAACATAAATGAAAATAGCATAATAAAATGCCTAATTAACAGTCCTATTAAAACCGAATCCTTACTCAAGTAACGGCTACTAACGGTCCTATTCCTACAGATATACTCTGAGACTGCTGCCTGCTCGTATTTATATTTTTCATATAAAATAATCCAAACAATTTCTCACTGTCAGAGTTGATCAACAAAAGCTTGATTATACTCGTCAAAACCAAAAGTGAAGGCAACGCAATAAACTCAAAAAGATTTCCCAATTTGTCCTTTTTGTTGCACATAATGTTGGAACAAGTTACGTAAAGAATATAACATTAAATGAACGTACAGAATATAACTCAAGAGTAGCAAGTTTTGTGAAGGATATTAAATATTACAGCAGTAATATTAATAATATAAACTCAAAAAGATTTCCCAATTTGTCCTTTTTGTTGCACATAATGTTGGAACAAGTTACGTAAAGAATATAACATTAAATGAACGTACAGAATATAACTCAAGAGTAGCAAGTTTTGTGAAGGATATTAAATATTACAGCAGTAATATTAATAATATAAACTCAAAAATATTTCTCAATATGTCCTTTTTGTTGCACATAATATTGGAACAAGTTACGTAAAGAATATAACATTAAATTAACGTGAAGAATATAACTCAATGATAGGAAGTTTCGTGAAGGACATTAAATATTAGAGTAGTAGTATTTAAAAAGTTGATGTAAAATTACAATGTTGCCGAAACCCTGCTTCATGTTTTAGTGATCAATATTACTTAACAACTGACCAGTATTTCGTAAGAACATTAATTAAAGTTGTGCTCGTACATAATAATGTACAAATATTAATGTACTTTATAATTCATAGCTCTTGTGAAAAAATGTTTGGTCATATGTATTCCAGTATTGATGGATTGATTTATGAGCAAAATATGTATACTTTATATATTCGATGGATAACATCTTACGATGTATTAGACAGATAAGTTATTGTTGTCCCGATTGAAATATTGAAGATTGATGAGGTCCTGATAACTTATTACAGTATCCTACATGTATTCATTGAATCGTTTCATTTACACATACAAAAAAGTTGATATGACTGGCAAATATTTCCACAACATACTTTAATTCAATATATTGAAGACAATATGCACTAGATTTATAATTACGACGAATAGTGTTCCAAAAATAAATCTGTCAATAGCCCATTGTTTTTCGGCCGTACTTTTCGAGAATTTTCTAGAACAATAACAAAAGACGAGAGCTTGGCGTACAGACGATTGGGTGGTTCGCATGACGTCACAAATCCGGATGATGTCTGTTTGTTATCAGCGCTGCGCACTCGCCTCGTCAGGGCTGCGATTTGGCGCAAAATAATCGCCTTATTTATAGCATTCGCTCCATTTAGTAAGGCTGGTTGTTGCTATAATATCTTTATGTTGCTATAAGGAATGTACTTGATATAAGTTATAAATTTAAACACCTTCGTAAGATAAAACAAACGACTAAAGAAATTACATATTTAATTTTAATGAGTTATTTTTTGTATGGTAATTTAATATGAACATAATACTTTTTCCACGTGAAATACTATTAACATTTACAACTCGTTGACAGTATTTTATAGCGTATATCACATGTTATTTCCAATAAAATCATCTCCACAGAACCAGAGTTGATAACCCTACGTTACCAAGCCTTCGTCATACTAGTTGGTGATTTCTGCGCCCTTATTTTATTTCGATTGCAACGCGTATTATCCGCTTGTCAATATTATAGACGTGGACTGGAAGTTTTTGGATAAATTGATTCGTTTCTCTAAACATCACGTAGAGACTTTCCTCCGATAGGATTTCGGTATTCAATGTTGAATATATTTTAATGTATAGATTTTTTCTACCAATTCCAACCAGAGCTGCAAAATATGATACGTAATGAGCGTGGCAGTAATATAAATTTAAAGGTTTTAGCTAAATTAAATTTAATAATTTATAAAATTTTATCTATCTTTCTTTTATTTTACCTATCTCGACCAAATAGGTCGGGCTCTAGAAGATGGGGGAGCCAAGAGCCTCTGAAACCGGCGTGTATTTATGTAGAGACTGATGAATGTAGATGAAGCACGTCAGGTTTGCAAGGACAGAGATGTTTGGCACTCTGTGCTCTCTGCCTACCCCGCTAGGGACCTGGCGTGACGGTTATTTATTTATTCTATTATATCTGTTATATTTAAGGTGCATTATAGAAATTGCAATGGTCATAATTGAGATATATGATAGCAGATTGTCACAGAATTAAAATGACAATGTAACTGGACTGTTAATACTTACGCATATTACGATTACATTTTATATTGGATGGAAAGCGGCACAGCATTTGTGAAAGTCACGAACATCATGCGGATCCTCGTGTAAACACGGCACAATAGCGGCGAACACGTAAAATGAGATGTCTCCTAACAACGCGGGCCACGGGCTGGCCCCATGTGCGTTAACGACAAACGCATTTGACACTGTCTTCTTCCTAAAAAATCCATTGAATTTTTCGATAAGAAGGAATTACAAAAGGTGCCATTGTTGATAGTAGACGTTTTATAAATATACCCGTACATATTACAGATACACTCGAATCAATCGAATTGGACTAGAGAATTAAGGTACATCGGGACGCTTTTATATAATGAAATGTGGCTAATTACAATATTCTCGGATATGTTTGATGAAGCACAGCAAAAGGACAATTAAATGTATATAGGGTACGAATATGCGTATTGAGTATATGCACGCCCCATTGTAAATAAAAAAAAAATTAACGAAACTATATTTCAAAAGGTATTCAGACATAACTTTAATATTGCAGTGTGTCATAAATAATATTTCCTCAGCATTGAACACAGCGTGAAGAGCGGGCGGTCGACCGTCGCGGATCTCTGCCCCTGACAGATATTAAATTCGCATCCGCGATCCCAGCCGGCCACAATATATCCACACAACCGTACGTCAGTACTCTGACGCTGCCAAAGCAAATGTAAAAGCAGTTGTACTTATGTAGAAAAGTTTGAAGAGCGTATATTCTATTACTGTGTGTGTGTTGTCGTTACGGAATGCGCCGTTATTCCATTCCAAGTGATTAATGTTGTATATCAAAATAATCCAGATAATCGCGGCCAATAACCTAATAGATGATAAACTTGAAAGTCGAGAAATACTTAAATATAGACAACATTGAGACGATAGTAACGGCTACAAAGCTATTGATTTTATTTCCAAATTTTATACCCGTTCCGCTCTTAGCACTTTTAGAAACCTTTATTATTCAATGGTCACACTGCTCAATATAAATTGTTCATTCATCTATTCTTTTAATACCATGCGGCTCTATACGCTCGTATATTATAAATGTCCCGTTCAATGGGAATACGTTACGCTTGCCACGCGCCGACTGACAACCGATGGTTTAGCCGAGCCTTAATTTGAGTGGCAATGGATTGAACAATGTGGCTTTGACGGCTCTTCATGTTGTGGCCCAAATGATGTTCCTGTGGCTGGCCGACTGGGATTCCAATTTCGGTAAATCAGAATTTACAATGAGGTTTCCGTTTTAATTAATGTTGAAATGCTTATAATAAAAAGTATGTATTTACAAATGTTTTATCAACTACCAAGTGTTATGCAACGCTTGGATGTGTGAACGCTGGTGGAAAGTTTTTAGGAGTTATTTGATGTTTTAGGAATAATTACAATGTTGTCATTGGGAAACAATCGTTAAAGCACATTGCAGGTTCCAAACACGGTTTAAATAAATGCAACAGACGGGTGGGCAGCTAAGCTGCATCACCAATACGCATTAGAGACCCGAGCCCAGCGGTGAAACGTAAAAAGAGTTGCAACCAAAGCATTTTCTGATACATACTTATAAGCCCGAACTAAACGCAATGTCACTAACAGAAATTCATCAAAGAAATTTGAAAATGAAGTATGTTAACGACATTGCTAGTTACGTTCTTCCAATCAGCTTTTAAATCCTCAAAGAACTTTAAAAGAAGCCCCAAAATAAAAGCCCTGCTGTATTAAAACCCTTGATAAGAGTCCGCGTGCCGAGTTAATAAAGCTTGGAACTTATTTACATAATGTTTCCCTTAGCCAAGTCGCTTAGGGGATCCAAAACTTTCCCGGGAGCTTCGTGACGCGTTTGTGTACAGTAAATATATAAATCTCGGCAGTGGAGTGAATTTTTAGTCGTAGTGCTTTTTTCAACGTGACAGTCTTAGTTAAGACGAAATAAGTTTAGTCATTTGAATTCATAATTGTTTCAACGACATCATTAAGTTTTTAAGTTTTAAGGAATTTTCTTAATCCAAATCCTAATGCCTTTCACGTTTCAAGAGAATTTCATTGTGTTCTTATTCAAATTTGATTAATTACAGCTTTGTAAAAAATATATTCTTTGTATCACAAATTCGTCTTGATAGGACGAATAAGTTGATGTTAAAGTGCCGTCACTCCCTTGAAACAAATCTCTTGCAGTCCCCCTTTAGATTTTGTAAAATTTCCCCACAACACAATGTTGTAAGATGTACCGCGCCCTGGTAATGCGGTGTTTGGATTATCTTATTTTGCTTTATTTGTTGTCGTATCGAATGTTGTGATTTTCATGTTCGCAAAATCCAGAAGACGCAGTCGGGGGATTTTCGCATTTGCGCATTTTACGTATCTGTTTTACAGATGAAAAGAGATGTCTATTATAAATATGTTTAGACTAATACAGGGATGGCGGCAGTTTGAGTTACTTTGCGATTTATACATAGCTTTTTGCACTACGTATTTATTATTTCCTAATTCTGTAATTAATATAAACTTATACATTTCCTTTCATTATAAATGTAAATAAATTTCGGTAAATATTTCGTTTAAAATTTAATATCTATAGCAAGAGTACGACTTATTGCTAGCTACCGTACATAATATTAGTTTACATTATGTGTATAGATATAGAAAATGGGATCTGGTGTGTGTAGATGAGATCAGGGTACATAACTAAGTTACAAGATAACGATCGTTTAAACAGTCTGATCTTCTTTTTGATTTTAAAAGTTTTATATAAAGCAGTGTACAAACTACCGATCGGAAATGCTAATTAACTAACTCTTTCTCCGATATATTTTGTTAACGAGTGTTGACGTAAGTGACGAGAGAGGCCTTGACCAAATAGGTCGGACTCTAGAAAATGGGGGAGTCAAGAGCCTCCGAAACCGGCGTGTATGTGTGAAGAGACTGATGAATGTAGACGAAGCACGTC
>DVPR01001872.1:0-10224 GCA_018239345.1 Oxynetra stangelandi | reverse complement strand
GATGAAACGGCATTTTTCAAACGATTTTGTGAAGAAAAAATTCTACCGAATAAAAAAAAACAATGTATAAAATACTTTACTATTCCAAAGGTGTTTAGTTCAACTGAAGTACCTACATAGATTTGTGGCACAGTTCTTAAGGATACCTACCTGAACGAAATACTAAACTAGAAACGGACAGAATGTAGCCCTTTACGTAATGTCGGCCCCATTTAGCTTATACCTATCTTATTTTGAGGTCTGTGTTAGATACATAAAAAAATAATGGGACCGATCTGAAAGTTTTTCTATAGTATCTTTAAGTAAATCCTTTCGAGAAAAATCAATGCTAAAAAGTCAGTAAAAAACAAAGAAAGAGAGACAAATACGTACAAAAGGATTTCGGTACATACTTTCTAGAACCCTACCCTTAATACATATACCATTTATATGTACTATTACATATAACTCCGAGAGATTTAGCTCTTACTTTGTTCTCTCGATGTAGCGATGTGCATCTCTGTTGATTATATGTAAAGCCGATGAAACAAAAAAAAATTAAGCGTTTGCCGTTGTGAGTACCGTATGTAGGTACTATTTGAAAATACAAAACTTGTGTTCGTGGATTTGAGTTTTTCGAAAGATAGATAGATATAGACAAAGGGTGAGAGAAAGAGAAAGATATGAGAGTTGAAGAGTTAAGTATATAGTAAGGGAAATCATTGCATTTCACAGTAGAAATGTTGGCCGGAACTTTTTAACTAGTTGATAGCAAAATCCTAATAAATTCCCATCGGCGACATGATTTTCCAACTGCCGCAGTCCCAAATGGACTTTAGATTGCATTTTAAATCATCTCTAGTCAGTGCCCGGTGAAAATGCTAATAAATATAAGCAAAATTATCACCATCAGCTAGAATTAAAGTGTCATTAATGTAATGATGACAACTAATCATAAATATTGGAATAATCATAATGATATTTGTTAACACTTCTATCTAGTTGTTTATATCATATAAATACAAATGAATCTAATATATTAAAACATATTAATAATTTTAATAAAAGTAATATCTTGCCACATCTCCCCACACAGCCATCTGATCCCAAATTAGGTGCTTAAGCAGTGCCTGTGTTATGGTAAGCAGACGGTTGATATATACATATATGTATGTACATACATATATAATTAAACATATTTTTTACAGCCAGCTAGAACAAATAGTTGCGCTCATCACACAAACTATTTACACTGAGGCGAATCGAACCCACAATGCAGGTTCAGCCGTCAGGTTCACTAACCACTGCATCAACGGGCCAGTATTATAGACCCTTACATTGTCAATTGCTTCTTTACATGACAAAATTAAGTATTGTAAAAAAATTAATATTAGTAATAAATAAAGGCCACAAAAAGCATTTAACGACAGGGGGCCTGGAATGATTTCGCAGTGAAATGGTTTTAAGTATCCTGGAGACGTCTGTTACGGCACTAATGCTGAACTTGTATTGAGAAAATTATAAGTTACATCTACGACTTAATTATACAGCTCAATATCAGTTTTATTAATGAGGAAACCAGCTCAGTGTTTAACTGGAAATAAACGTAAACATTTTTATTAAATCATAAAAGGAATATAGGATTGTTGTAGTCCATTAATTTGATAAATTACAGCAGTTTTATTAATATTACAATTATTTATTAATGAGCAGTGAAATTGGAAACTTTTTGAACCTCCACTCTTATTTACATTTAGGAAAATTGACTACTTTACAATCCGATTAATTAATCAAGACGTACTTGAAGTAATATTTTTATTTGGCGTAAAAGAATATATTATATTTCGTTCCAATTTTCAATTTAATATGGTCCTTACAATTGTAAAGATTCTCTCGTGTAGGCTTTTTCCCGCGTCCAATTAAATTGCTATGAATTTTTAAAACCCTTATTTTTCCGAATGTCGTTATCACTTTTATTCCAAATTCGATCTCAATTCAATTTTACTACGCATAGAAAAAAAATGTCATATAAATTTTATACAAGTATTTTATTTCACTTATTGAAATGATCACTTTTGAATGTGATTGCGTGGTTTAGATAGCTGAGGTTGCCGGCCCACGTGTATTACACCTAGAAGCCGCATTAACGCTTCTAAGACCAGTTACGAATAGAAATTGAATATATTAGTTACCAAAGTTACTAACACTACCATTCCTATAGTCCAGTTACCAATAAATACCAATTAAGTAACATTATTTAGTTATTAAGTAATTTAGTAACTAAATATTAATCAAACTATTTGACAGTAAGTTTCCTACACCAACGGCCCTGTTCGAAGTCAGTTGCACGTGGACTTAGGTGGTAACGGTCACTTACTATTATCCTTCTATGTGCTGTATGCTCATTATCTATTTTCTTGACATATTTTGATTTGCCTCTAAAAGCCTCGAGTATCCCAAAGTATCCCAAAGTATCCCAAATGATGCTCTGTTTAGTAGCGAAACAAACGGGTCTATATTTGTATATATTGGACATTTTATGCCGGGAAATTAATCAAAATTATATAAGTTACAATACAATATTTCGTCAGGAAAGGCTGAATATTGTCAATTAACTGCTATTAGAACCAATCCATAAAGAAATGTGTGTTTAATGTTATCGTAAATTAATTCCTTCGCTTAAATAATTCTGATAAGTCTATTCATGTGTATGAAATTTTCTATAGCAAGTTGACGAAAGAGCTTAAACACAAAACATAAGGACCCAACGAACAATCGTTAATTGGACTATGAGTAAACCTATAAGTATTTTATTCTAGAGAACGACACGGTTTTCATTCGATCGAATAACTTATTTCATTATGCGTTACAGCTACAGGTTTCAGAGCGCCCCTGAAAATCTTTTTATCAATCCTATGCACGCCCCGCGCCTGTTATGCCGGCTCCGAGGCGCGAATTCGCGATTACAATTTTCATATTTCAATTGACTTTTCACTTCGTAACGAAGCCCAAAGTCTATACGAACCTATTAGCACACCGTTTTATGATAATTTGTCTGCGGCGAAACTCGTTTTTTACTATTTTAATTTTTTATTTGTTATTTTATCGCTTTAAATGAAACACCGTAAAAAATTCGGATTTGCCAGTCGAACATATTATTTCGATGGCCCAATAAAACTCTCGTCCGGAATGAGAAGTACGTTTTACGCGTGCGATTTATGAAGACAATAAACTTGACAACTCCACTTAGGGTTCCGGAATGATGCTCACTTGAAAATATTAGGGCTATCCCTCGCGTCTTATTCTCGCATTATATATTAAAAGTAGAAACTCGAAAGAATGAACGTATTGAGAGTTTCGTATAATGTACTCGTATTTTAAATACCTTTTTTTTCGTTCATAAAATGGATCTTATCTGAATGGATTTATTTAAGTGTTTGACAGAGTGAAGAGCGAAAAAGCGATTTGTGGTGCTTTTTACTTGAGCGTTGGAGAGGTGGTATCCGGGTTGAGTGGAAGATGTCTATAAGCGGGCATGGTGAGCGGGAGGTGTCGCGGCTGCAGGTTCCGGGGAGGGGCGGTATCGATCGCGCGGTCTGCGCAACAAGTGCCGCCCTTGTGACACACGGACGTATACACCAACGAACACATCTCTGCTCTGAGCGACAGTTCTGCAATCATTCACGAATGTAGGTGTATGTGTGTAATAATTTGGTTTCCCATACCTAGAAAACTGTTTTTGTATACACTAGAATTTGTCATATGTACCTATAGATAATTATGTAAATGACGAGATAGATATTCCACATCCGCTATAATATCAAAATATTTTTGTGTACAATTTATTCCATACTTTGTGACGATTTGTTTTGTCACGTTACATTTTATATTTGGCATCATTGTAATGTGAGCAGTCGTACTAGAACTTTTACGTGAAGTAACAAAAGGTAACTTCAAAGTACATATTTTTATAAAGCTTAGAATGGTTTTCATGGAAATATATGCTGAAAATGGAAAAGAAAATACTTTTTCGTTTTTTGCCTTTTGTAATGCATCTTTAATTAAAACATTGTAAAATGATCCGTATATCCATAAGTTAATAGTTTTTTACTTTATCCGATATGCTCATGAAGGAAGAAAACTTTCAGCTTCTGATATATCGCTTGAATTGAGATATGTTTTGTTCGCGAAGCGCTTGTTTATGGTATAATGTTTGGAATAAACTTACAAAACATTTAACAACAGGTGTACCGACTTTGTATTATAAAGTATATACAATTTACTTCAAGAGAATCACAAGTTATTGTGAATAGGAAAATGATATAGAAAGTCCGCAGATAGGGTAATAAAAACACCACAAGTACAACATAAAATCGGAAGTTAGTATATTTATTATAGGAAACATTACATTTATTTTCGGTACACGTGTACACAGATGTATGAAAAATGTACAGATGTGAATATTAAATTGTATAAAGATATCTTCTACTGATTATGTAAGAAATTCCTGAAAAATTATAGTAGTTCCTCTATTCTTTCAAATCCATCTGTGCGCATTTACACTATCCGTATGTTGATTAAGTTTTATTTAAATAGACAATTTATGTTAAAAATTTGATAATTACACAACATTCACGGAAACAATAATTTTCACTAACACGAAACTACTAAATTATTATATATCTACCATTGGCATCTACACACATAGATATTTCTAAGAAATAAGTGTTAAAATTCAAAACAATCTAATATTAAAAGAATATAGTTTTTTCATTCCTTACAAAATATATAAACTTTGCAACATTAAAATGTTTAATAAGTTTGAACAAAGAGAAACAAATACTTTTTTATTCATAACTATAATATTATCATTAACATTAACATTACATATTAAACTTTACAAAGAAAATACTGTTTGATTATATCTATATAAACACACAAGAAATTAAAACAATAGTTATAAAACATATGCTATATGGCTAACGCGGTTTAAACGGAATGTAGCAAATATAATTGAACGAAAAACAGACTACACGTTACTGACAAAAGAATGAACACGATGTATCGTGGACTGCTAGGGATAGATAAATTTCTAATAAAAAACAACTGTATTTCTTTAAAATAAATAACGGCTATTTTTTAATATTGTTCCCACCCCTATACAATTACAATACATCTTTTTCTTAAACTCATCAGTTAAAGCGGTGGTTTGCGTAAATGAATTTATCTATCAATTCCATAGTCTCATGACTTTGAACCAACACGTATCCACTAAACGTCACCAATTATAAGAAACGTTGCAACCTAAGACTTATTGCCACTTACTCGTAATGCCTAAGATTGAAAAGTCTACCGCGACAGCTGCCCGTGTAGAATATTTCAAAAACAATTCATTTATAAAAACTAAGACGACTAATTGTTAAAAAAGGCACATCCGAAAATCTTGAAACATTTTATGACAAACATTTGCTCTGCAAAAAAAAAACTCCATAAACATAGAGGCTAACGAGTCCAGAAGCTTCAAAGTTCCAGTCTTCTAAGAAATCGCCTTTTGAAGTTCCCAAAAGAATGGGCGGCTGTAGATCCTTGGTAAATAACTTTTCCGCTGAACAAACGGTCCATTTGTATTTTCAGAAGTTTTAATAAGAATTGTATTGTCTTCTCCGCTTAGTTATTACTTCTATTCATACGTCTTACTTTGAAGTAATGTCACGGCATGTTTCAAATTATTTCTTTATGTAAGTAAGGCGAGCCATTCAATTTTTATAACGTTACTTTATAGGAAAGAACAAAAAATACTTATTGCTTTATCATATTCGTTAAATTATACGTTACATTAGTTATTATTTCATAAAAAAAATATTGTATATAAACCAAAAATCTTGCTCTTAAATTCTGCCTTCTTACTAACGTACAGAATACCATTCCATTTTCATTCATTATGCAGTCAGAGATCTCAACCTTCTCGACATAGAAAAATAATACGTAAGTCGTCGTTTTGCATGAAAAATAATGAAAATGTATGGAATACGTCATCACTTCTTCAACATTTCTCATTCTGGTAATTATTATATTCGGCGAAAGCAGTTGCTGGCAAGACATGCACATACATATGTATGTATTTCAAAATTTTTATAGAAATTTGAAATTTAATATGTGTATATATCAATTGTATTGGTTGTATATTGTAAAATTAAACAACTCCAGATACGTCCAGCTCTGGTATGCTGGAATTTTTATAGGTACCTTGCATTGTAGGGTGCCATTAAAAGCCAGGTCTGGTAGTCATTTTGTTCGTCGCCTTCAATGTCGTTTACAAGCTACCTACATAAGAGTCAATGATTAATTTTACTTTGTAGTAAATTGCAAACCTTACAGTGTTGCAGGGAGGGCCATGGCCTTATCTATTGTAATTTGTGTATAACCTCTATGCTTACACATCTATAAAATAAATTTCAACAATATTTCTGAGCCATGGACAGTTTTTATTAACTCAGTATCGAAGTGGAGAAACAACACTAAGCAATGTATTCGGGAAGTTTTTGCTTTGATTTTCTCACTGTTAAAACGATAGTTGTTTCTTCAATGTGACATTATATAATTATTCGAGACAGGAGAGTTGAACGTCGAATTGTTACGTTATGTAATAATGACATTATAACGTTACATAATATTATGATTCGCATAACACCAAATTGTCGGCGAGAATACCGACAAAGTTCAACTAATAATGAGGTATTAAGTTCACGGAATTAATTACTCTGTAACAGTTTAAACATTCCATGTCGAGCAATTCGCGAGCACGCACACGTAACAATAGTTGTCACCTGTTCGCTCTGTACGAATAATTATATAGGGAATATAATACTATGATAGGTTATATTTAAGATTACAATACACATATATAAAAGATCTCAAAAAAAATCCTCACACCCTAAATATCCATCTTAAAAATCTTTCTCATACCTTCCTCATACACATAGACATCCTAGACTTATACACAAAATTTTATAATTAAATCGTATATATGTAGTAAGTTTTGTAAGAAAATGTATTATTAATATTACTATTCAAATTTTTAAATATAGAATCATAGTACTGTTGCGAGAACTTTGAAAGATTTCATTAAATATACACACATATATAATGTACTTACGTTAATAAATTGGATCACTGGAGCGATAAAGAAAAAATATTAGACACTGTTTCAATATTGTCTGTCGAGAATAAAAGTCATTTGTCTATTATGCAAAGGCAAAGTCGTTAAGGAAGTTAAATGAAACCTGAAAGACCGGTTCAAATGAAAGTTAAAAAAGAATATGATATATGTATGTATCTTTCTAGACGGCGAAAAGATATGTAGCTCCCCGGGGAATTCAGAAATTTTATCTTTATTTCTTAGACACATTATTCGGGTCATACGTTGAAGATCAAAACTAGTATTAGTATCGTTCAAAGTGCCTTTTGAATCGAACGGCAGACGTTAACTCGACCGCTGCCTAGGTATAGTTAACGTCTGTCGCACCCGTTATAATAGGTTATTTTTATCCCAATAGCCTACCAGGCGTAGCTTCAATCCTTTGCACATAATAAAATTCCATTTCAGTACTACTAATTCGATTTGATGAGTAAATCGCTTCTTTATCTCGGGGAGCTTATTCTATACAAATACATGACTCAGAAGAACAAGACGATCTACTGTTAAATACTTAATACACTTACAATAAACCAGTCATAGTACAAGTCATTCTACGTTATCACTTTTGTCATTCGCCAACGCAATGAAGTGAAGAACATTTATCTAAACCTTAACTTATTTGCTCGGGGCATTGGCGTTATATCATTATTTTATCATAGAAACATAGAGAAATCACTTGTCGACATTTATTAAATCGTACAGCGAACAAGATCTTTATTTTTACGTAATAAATGTCAATTAATAAAATATTTATGAGCGAAGCTGCGTTGACAAACACATTCATGCTCTAAAAAACGATCTTAAATTTAAGACAAAATTGTTTTTTTCTGTCATAAAATATGATATAATAATAATGTACGTGGGATTATCAAGGGATATCATGAATATTAATCATATTAAAAGGGAAGACAATAGTTCTTCGAAACACAAAGTAACATGTCACCTATTAAAGACAATAGAAACCCGTATCAAATGAACGACCGTACAATTTAGGAAATGATGCAGGAGTTACGCTTGCTGTTGGCGTGTCGTTCCCGGATTTGTTGGAGATGCGCAAGTTGTGCGGGCGAGGGTACGTGGGGCGGGTTGGAGGGTGACGACGTGGCTGCGGAGCCCGGCGGCCCCTGTGGCCCGGTCGGCAGCGACTGGCGTCTGCGGCGGCGAAGCGCTGGCGACAAATTATACTTCACCTTCGCCTGCACCAGCAACTCTTTGAATATCTGCGATACATTTATGTTCTCCTTCGCCGATGCCTCCACGAAGCCGTTCTCCCAGTCCACTGTCACCACAGATTCTGTTGTGTGAAACTCGACCTAAAAAGATACTTTTATGTATTACACGAAACTACCTACATATGAGTGTACGTACTCGTATATCATGATGGTGTATCTTTGCGATGAATTAAGGAGACATACCTAAGATCGAATTTCTACAAAGTTACGTAGGGGGTCGCTAACGAGGCTTTCAATGACACACAATATTAGTATAATTCAATTTCAACCCACACTATATGAAACTGAAGCAACTGCGCTTGAGTCACCTGTTACGTACAGTTAAATGTGCCATAAATATTTGTGCTGGCAGGCGAATGTTGGACGGACTTGAGTAAATGCACGTAGTCATATCGATTAGCGACCTCGCTGGCGATGATAACAACTGCAAATTAACTCTCAGTTGGTACGAAAGTTGCGTAGCTCGCGTTTGAAATCGACAGGCTCGAGTGGGTTGCCCGAGGTTCCAGAGTGATTTATTACGTTCAACGCAAACAGCCTTAAGTTGTATTAGAGCCGAATTCCGAGCGAAATTAAGGTGACAGATAGAGACTAATTTGTGTTCAGGAAGATGTTTTATGCGCGGTCGTTAAGGGAGTCCATTCGTCATTAGGGGCGTAACATGACGGACAGTAAATGGACGTTGTTTTTGATTGTAAAGGTGAGGGGTGGAATGTTATATTTATGCTGATTACGTTGCTCGCGCACGACGTGGGAGACGGTTAGAACTAGGTTATGTGATGACGTCACTTCGAAGTGATGTCTAGAGTTGTTGCCGTTCACTTTTTAAACGCGAACTTGTAACAACCGATTACCTTGGCCATTTTCTCATTTATTCACTAACTGTGCTTTTGAAGCGATGCATTTGTTCATAAATGTACTGCTCATTTTCAGTTTTGATATTACAATTCCATGTAATTTAAACTTTTTAAGCTGACCAATCATTTATTCGTAACACATATTATTGATTATACGTGTGTATATATGTAAATGCCAAGGTTTTCACTGCGAAATTGGAAAGCGGTATATATATTTAATGTATCTTCAGATTGAGCAGAAATAGTTTTACAACAGTCTACGAGAAACCTATGTAAAATCGCTTTCCTAGGCGTAATTACGTTACTCGTATTAATTATTGCTCCTCCTTCACGCGGACTTTGTTTTTGATGACTGGGGGTGTACCGCGTTAAATTTGTTAGCCCTCCAAAGATTTATGAGTTGGGGTTAACATAAATTTTACAATGAATTTAAATACAATCAAAAGTCATCGAATCTCTCTGCGTAAATTCGTTTAAATTTCAATAGAAAGTTTTAGATCCGAATGATTTAGAATCCAACGCTGCGCTCGGGTTGCTTAAAGTAAGAGTTTTACTTAATATGTTTTAGTGTTGCGATTTCAAACACTTAATTAATTTAACGCAATAATATTTTAATCGGATCCCTTATATAATTTAATATAAATATCCTGTATAATTTAATATGAGTTAAATATAAGATTGCAATGTATTATAATGTATTCGTATTCCAGATAAAGGAGTCATTAAGTGTTGACAACGGAATCATCGTTAACTACGGATCGCGTCACTTTATAATAATGGAGGTAATATTGTAACTAACGGAGCCTGCCGTTCCTCAAGCTAATGAATACCTACCATTTGCGATATACATACATCCAAATCTCAGCTATGGGTGTTGTGAATAAAAGGTCTCATTAACATAAAAAGAAAAGTCATTCTCGCCCTAATATGTAAATGAATTAATTTTATGAAGCGGGAT
>DVPR01001871.1:0-10228 GCA_018239345.1 Oxynetra stangelandi | reverse complement strand
ATTTCAGTTGATTTTGTATTTTTTTTTTCTATTGCGTTTTAAAAATTCTAGCAATTAATCAATTTGCGTCATGTTTTTATTGTATTCATGTTGCGAGCCATGGAATTAGATGTTTACTTTTTATAATTAACGTATTTCTTTTAAATCTAATTATTGAGATTTTTATGCGTACTTTGTATATACTATGTTACGGGGAGTACCGTTAGCATCATCCATCTTCATTTTACCTCGCGTGCTTACAGAGGCGCTTTAGCCTCTTCTCAATTCCGTTTATCACTGATAAAATCGATTACTCTGCACGCTTTCGACCATGCTCGATAAAATACCTGGAAATGAAATCACACTACTTCTAACTAGATCGCGTGTTCAGGGCCCGAAGCTTTAGGGCATACAATTAGGATTTTATATCGAATTGTTGTTTAACGAAAATATCTATATGTAACGCATTGACGTATGATTAAGAGATTTTTTTCCAACGATCATTAACAAGATTAGATTTAATGTTATAAATAAAAAGGAACAAATAACTTTGAACAAAGGTAAAAGATTACAGAATTACAAAGTGTCAAGTGTCATCACATTAACTCGATCCGAAGCCTTGAGCCGTGAATGCAATGATCCCGACAGAAAAAATAAACCCATTTGAAAAAGGTTTATCAAATTGGCAATCGTGTTATTCAATTCTGATTCAGACCTTTATGAAAGTATTGATTTCTTTTTTTTTCTTTTCAATCAGCGAGCTTATACAGCAAACGATTACATGTGGTTTTATTCGTGTTGGTCAATCATATTATTGCATCTGTCTCTCTTCGATGCTAACCTTAATTGTTTTTAGAAAAATTCTCTACCTGCCAATAAAAGGATCGTTCAAATGAGATCAATTCTGCAGTTTCGAAGATTAAATTGAACAAACAACAAGATAGGAAATAACAAAAACAAATTCAGGTTTTTGGGCAACTAAGTATATGAGCTTATGAGTATGTGGAAGCCATAGATGCGCTTCAACTTTATTTTTATTATACTTTTAAGATGCCCGCCCTTTAGACGGATATCGATGAGGAGACGCGTTCAGTGGCAGGGTATGGTTACCTCTTTCCAAGTTGTTCAAAGACGAATTGCTGTTGCTAGGCGAAGTTAGAAGTGCTGACTACGGTAATAATCCTTATTGCGTAATTCCAAATAAATCTTACAAGAAAGCCGTCGTCACGAAGCCATATTTCTCGAAAAAGCGGTTACTTTTCGAGTATTTAACAGTCGACCGAACTTGAAAATAGCCGTTGAATAATTTTTTATTCCGAAGGCATTTTATCTCATAGGGCACAGCTCCCCCAGGGCCGTCACGGCTCCTGCCTCGTTCTAGTCGGTGGTCAGGATATTTAAAAAAAAAACATTTTTTCTGTTGCCAACTCGAGTTTCTACTTTACTGATTTTGATGGATAACTTTTTACACCGCCGTAGACGCGGCACAGGAATTGATTCTACGTGATTGATAAGTATGGTTTTTTATAGTGCTTGTTGCCAAGGGCGGTCTGTAGGAATAGCGGGTATGTTATAGAAATTTGCTGTTCTATATTAAGACTACGCTAAGTGCTCGTGTATACGCAATTCTTCGTTAAATAGGTGTTCTACGACACATCGTAAATATAAAACGGGGCGTTTGGTTAAAGTCTACCTCATCACGGTAGCAAAATCATCCAAATCCATTTACTTTTTCCGTATATAATCTGATGCATAACAAATTGCACTGTTGCTTATTTACCAAATGAATCACATGACATGTTGAGTCGTGTCGAGGTACGTGACCCGATTGACGTGAGTCACTGTGGTGGTGGTGGGGGTGTGGTTGAGTGGTAGATACCTCGAATTACTTGATATTAGGTCATCGGCTGTGTGTCATCGATATACATATTATATCGTATACCGGATCGTGTGAACGATAATTGTGGAGTTTTTGTAACATCATAGAATAAAAGTAGAAATGGTTGCATCAACAGCCATCTTTAAAAGACTTTATATTTTAAAGACACAATAACCTAAACATAAATAAAAGCGATCGCAACACCGATCGTTTATATCGCATTAAAAAAAAACTTGAACATAATTGTTGCACAAAAAGTTGCAAGCGTTGAAATAAATAAATGAAATACTAAAAAATACTACTGCATTTTGGATGTTGCTTATCTGGATGTGTTTCGTATTTTATTTGACGCACGATTTGAGTAAATATAGCAGCGGGGTGATTTGTTAACTTGTCATCGGTGTTTGTGAGCGATATCTGGTATGTGGTATGTAATATATGGCTTACATTGTTGCAAATATTCGGAAACATGAATCGTTCAGTAATTAGTTTTTTTTTTGTTTCAAATATATGAGTATCGAACGAACAGTACAATACAGTATAACGGACTTTATAAATGAATGTCCTAGATCCTCTTTAGTCTGAAGGGTATTTTGTAATGACCAGTTAATCACGGACTTCTCCCCACTCCATCCCTTGACCTTTTCGACTTGAATATAAGTTAATGCATTAAGCTAAAACGCCAAGCTAAAAATGCCGAGATAATGGCCATGCCAATGCTGAGATGATGCTCAATGATCACTGATTTGCGATAAAACAAATGAGCTCGTTTCTTATAAAAATACCTTTTGTTATAAGACCTATTGCTTTCTGATGTAGAAAGTATACTAAAAATATGTTCCATTTCTTAGGCACACCAGACTTTGCGACGGCTAGATGGCTATTAAACAAATATGGATAACATTTGGTTTGATTCTATAATATTTGATATTGATAAGCCACACGTACGAGTAATACTGGGTTACATACCTTAGATAGATATGTACGGCAAACATCGCGTTTGTTTGTTTGTCGTGTGGGTGTGACGCGTTGACCTAGATCACCTTAATAGTGACACGTAAGTAAATAGCGAAATATCTTATTGGCTTCAATTAAATTATTTTTAGTGCCATCTTTATTTTTGGAAGGTCTTAGAGAAACATTTTCAAATTTAAATTTCATTTTCAATACGGTAAGTTCATGTGTCAGTGACTTAATTTGAAACATTGATAATGAAATAACTATAGTCCTCATTATCATTTCGCACGTACACTGTCTTGCAGAAACACGGCAACGCGAACTATAGCGAATATGGCTACCCCTGAACATGCAAATAAATAAATACTGTTAAATACGATTAATATAAAATGAGTTACAAATCACTTTTTGAATTTTTATTAACATTATTAATTAGATCCCCTCGTTTGTTCACGCGTCACGCGCTAATTAGAATCTTTAATTGAACATAGTACAAAAACACATTCATATGTATTTACATACCTACATCTATTTTGCATTGTCATTTACTTTTTATTTATTGGCAATCAGCCTATTTAATCGAATTATATGAAAATTTAAAGACTCTATCGAAGTAGGTATATGGCGTGAATTATTCGGAAACAAAATTAGTGCCAGTTTGGAAATAGCATACACCGTCCACGTATTTGCCATTTAAGTTGATGATTGTACACTTTTTACCTATTCCTTTCTAGCCCTGCATTATTAATTCTGTATTTAAATGTCAATAACGAAATATTCTTTCCTAACTGCATACATAGCGACTCATGCATGCTTTGTAGAATTGTTTGTTTGATTAAAATAATATTACATTTTCTTCGTGTTATTGAAAACGTAATAAACAATGTATGTTAATTAGATTTTCAAGTATTTTTCTCTTCTCACCGTTGGACTCGAGAGTCCTTCAAAAATCAGAATGATAAAGCTTCACACTGCCACGCTAACCAAATACGCATTGGCAGACTACACG
This sequence comes from Oxynetra stangelandi, assembly GCA_018239345.1. Lineage (NCBI taxonomy): Eukaryota > Metazoa > Arthropoda > Insecta > Lepidoptera > Hesperiidae > Oxynetra > Oxynetra stangelandi. Next base: position 6,404 of record DVPR01001871.1, on the reverse strand, counting down.
CCCTTCAAGAAGTATACAAAGAAATTGTAGGTACGCAAATTAATTTCAAAGTTTTCCTCTATGATATCGTGTGTTAGTTGATCATCCAAACGCATACAACTATAGCCAAAGCGACATGCCAAGATTCCACCGAGTATTCAAGTGTACGATGCGCTGTTACAACAGTTCAATGACTCGTTATTTCTGCAGTCGAAAATATTAGAACCAGATACGTCGAGCGAAATATTCTCTGGTATTATATATACTTAGTACGTGGCATATGCGACTTCAGTATACGTGAGATTACATCGGCGAATGTAGTTTTAGGAATTTTTTGTTTTAAATAATAAAAGAAATGTAAATGTGAATTTAGGAATCGTTCAAATCGATATTTATTTTTGTGAAAAGTGATAAAAAATATTTCTAATAAAAAAATTATCAGTTGTATTTTATAGAATGACGAGTTAATATTTAAAGTAATGGCATATACGTTAATGAAAATATAATAATGATGAAAATTATTTTTGCATATGCTTTTATTGATTTTTTAATAATAAATGAAAAAGTCAATTAGTGTGAATAAATATTGTGGCAGGAATTAAGATTATTTTTCAAAATCAAATCTTTATCGCTGTTTGGTTGGTTTATTGTTTGGTAAGGGCTACTGGTATTTTACGAATAAAGTTTATTATGACCAACGAGTTAATATATGTAATGTTTATTTAGTGATTTTACAGGGCCTTTTTCAATAACATGCTGTTAAACGGCAAGCGGATGCGCCAGCGTGGTTAGTCAGCTAACAACCAGAGACAGACGAGCATATTTATTTGCATAGAAGCAGAAAAACGATGCTGACCTCCTGACACAAAAGGGTTACCTCATGAGACATCTGTACCAATTTTAAACACGACTGAACATTGCACCGGGTATTTGTTCCGTGTGTTTTCCAAAACCGGTACAAATTAAAGCAATAAGCATCGCTATAGACCTTAATAAACGAATGCTGTGATTTTATTACCGCAATTAAACTCTGAACAGACTTGTCCAAGCTTTAAATAAAGCATATTTTATTCCAATTTACACAAACAAATGACTATACGAGAATGTATTATGGTTATAGTGTAGTTATCAATAATTTAAGTTATAATAAAACAAGTACAGTACAGTATCGCGGAAGCCAATGACATTTAACTAGGGAATGGGATGATTGGATAAAAAAGGAAAGGATCCCGCATGCAACGTGCGGGACTAATCTCGCTCGTAAATTGATCGATCCCGTGGCGAGATTCGCGGGATTGAGGAGTAATGAAATTCGTGTTTGACTCAGCGCGCGCACGACCCCGAACGAATGACAGTAACACAAATAAAATTTGATTGTGAAGTGCATTGGATCGTCGATTTTCTTGTCAGAACTTGTTTAGTATTTTTTGCAATTTTCGAAAGTATTTAATAACCGAAAATATTCTTATCCACACTTATATCATGGTTATAAATTTTGATATATTACCCAAATGGATAATCAGGAATCAAGGATTGTAAATACCGGGATTGAAATTATCTAACAGGATTGCATTCCCTGTATCCAATATATGCAATAATTCACAGAGCAACCTCGCGTTGCAATCGTAAGCTGTATCCCTAACAATGTAGCGCAGTATAACTATGAAAAGAGCTATTTGTTTTTTAGGCTATCTTTAGTTCATCACTGATTACAGTACGTAATTTTTTGTGTACATAACTATCCAATAACTACAATTTTTTCAATACTGTTGTTTTCAATGCAGTAAGTCCGTATTACGAGTGTGTAAGGTCGTTTTTCAAAAAGAAAGTTAGTGTTGGCAGCATGTGTAATTTTGTTGTATAGGTGGAACAAAAAGTGTAATGGTGGTCCTTAGATGACGTAAGCGGTCATTGAACTCGGAAGCCACGATTGGTTTTGGGAGTCATGATCCGACTAATAAATTCTATTTTTGAATTGTTATTGACTCGGATTCTCTTTCTCCTGTCCATAAGACAATTTTATACTTTTATGCCCTAAAGTTTGTTGCTGCTTCACATATATAAATTGGCTTATTTTTTAAAACTGTTCTGGAATAAATATTAATCTTTGGTTTTATTAAAAGGACCGTTTATAATGTAAATATATACATTAAAGGCAGAGTAGCGTTATGAACTATAACGTATAATTAGAATGAATAATCGAATATAATTTTCCCTTAACCGTCACGTATCGTAGTAGAAACAATATTTTGAGAAAGTATAACATTGTAGAATACAAAAAAAAAAATCATTTAAAATTAATCAACAATATTGATATAACAAGATTCAACAAATGTGCATTGGAGATGTGTTTGTATTTTATTAAAGCAATATTTACTTGATCGTGTTTGTTCGAACTGTACGTTTTAGATAAGGTCCGTAGTACACTTGAGCAAACAAAGAATTAACTTGGGCGCACACTGAGATATTATTTTGAAAGTAAAATACTTTTTTTTAAATGCTTATTTATTAACTTTAAACGATCCATGCAATGCATTATATACAGCCCTATGCAATGCATTATTAAAATACCCTTTCAGAACGTCAGCATCGGATGCACCAGTTCGTTTATCTTCACTGCTAAGTAGCAATGCGTACATTGTGCTCCGGTTCGAACGTGTTAGGCACGAATATCAGTACATCGGATATAAAAAAAAGAAAAAACACACCCACGCGTCACATCGACCGCTTAAAACACTCTCCATTCGCCAAATACCATCTCGTTATTCAAATACATATACTTTGACAAACAATGAATCACGACTTTATCGAAATCCGTATAGATATGCTACTGTTTCAATAACGAAATACGACACGAGAACAACGTCAAATATAAGAAAAATCGGGCGATATGTAAACACGAGAGAAAATAAGTCAACAAAGTTCATTACGACCACCACCACATACATATGTAAACGCTGTGATTGTGTCTAAATATAGATTAATTTCTAGCCGCGACATTGTTTCCAGTACACACCAAGGTGCGCGCAGTTTCCGTGAGACTCGTCTTCACTTCACGTGTCTGTGGAGACACATGCATACGAATCGCAGCTCACGTGCATACAAATCGCCTATGAGATGCAACAATCGACCTTGCATCGTATCGCATCTAAACGAACTAACCGGCGACGATGGCGTGAGAACGAATAAATTAAAAGCGCCAATGATTTCGGATGTTACAACTTTTAAATTGGAATAGAGAGACTTTTTGTTTTCATACTGATAAACACTATGACCTAACCCTTCTCATTCTGAGAGGAGACCCGTGTCCAGCAGTGGAACTTTAAATGGCTTGTTGATGATAATGATAAATACGTTATTGTTGCTTAGTATTGTTTGGAAGCAAAGGATTACAATGAAACACATGGTAAGATGATATATTTAAAATTTCAAATTAAAATAGAGAAATTTATTGTTTTATTGTTTCAGAAGTAAAGACATCTATGCTAATTAAATAATTCAATGACAGCGAAAAAAAAATTACCTGCAAACTATTTACATATATAAAAAAAATATTTCTCTTTACGAATAACAAAGTATTCAGTTACTTAAAAACAAAAAAGAAACTGAAACTGCTCAGTAATAATATTATAAGATACAATTAAAACCGACTTCCGTATACTATAGACGCGTCTGGGAACATAATTTGTGACCCCAACACCTGACCTCCTAAGCTAATGGTACAGAGGCCCACGCGCGCTACGCTTAGTAATACGAGTGAATACTAATGAACGAGCTACATGTACCGGCTAATGTTTAGGTACTGACACGGACAGACAGTGCTTTTTACTATAGAAAAAAAACTTTATAAATGACCAAGGCTTCGAGACTTAGTTTCGAGATAATTATTTTCCTGACATCTGATTTACATGCAATAAAGCCTATTGTCTAATTGTCTGCTCTATGGGACCGTGAAAATTACTTCAAAATCCATTGAATAATTGCAGAGATATGCGCCAAATAACATACAGACGGACATACAGAAAGTTTCAAAAATGTTGTTTTGTATTATTCAATAGAATCGTAGAATCTCCTCCAATCGTTCCGTGTCCCTCTTGGAAGCATACCTTAATCGGTCTCTAATATATTATTGTTCTGCTTTATTATATATTTAACTGATGTTATAACGGCTAAAAGACATCTTACACCTACAATCTTAGTCTTATATCTACAACAATAGTGATAAAATTATTTAACTTAGTAATATTCATAATTACTTACAACAAATTAGTAATATCACCTAACTAATAGTTATTAACTAATACAAAATTTCCCATATAAAAATTATCGCTTAGGGGACGATACCGAGCAAAGTCCTGTTAGGTAGGTCGGTTGAAGAAGTTCGTTCCCAGTTCCGCCTGAACTTAGCAAGCCATACGAGTGAGGTTCCATATTACCACGCCGCGATGTACTATGGGTGAATATTAATGGTTAAATAGCAGTATTTACTAAGTGACCACCATCTGGACATATAGAGGGCATTATTATGCAAACACTTCACTACACCAACTCGAGTATACCTTTCGTCCATGTCACGTAGTGGAATGAATTGCAACCGTCCCCCTATTACGAGGAGAAAGCAATGTTCCATCGGGCAATGGCTTTAAGTGGACAAAATTTACTGTCACTAATTAAGATAAAAGATAGATTATGATTAGGAAAGTGCTCCATACAATATTTTGTATAAGTATCGGATTTAATTATATCTCGCATCTTATATTTGTCACAAAAAAAAGTCCCTTTCTTTTTTCATACAAAAGAAATGTATATCACTTCGTTTACTGTATGTGTAAATAATATGTATATGTATGTATGTATGTACGTATACTTTATTCAAATCCCACATCCTGCTGGCTAATGCATTTTGTAGATACGATTATTTCTGTGTTAATTTACTGAATAACATATTATGTAACATCCGTTATTTTGTCAGCTCCAATGATTGGTTCAGTTCCCACCGTCAACTTCCTGGTATAGCAGGTTTCTAATTTTTAAAATGCAACTCAATAAATTGTCTCTATCGAGTTATTCAATAAAGTACAATAAAATTACCGCAAACTTCTCAGAGTGTTGTCTCGTTTTAAAGATTTCATTTATTAATTTATAGAATACAGTATTTAATTCCATGTAAGTTTTATTCAGGCTTGCATTTATTACGGATAAAGTCACTGTTACGTCACGGTGAAGTCACTACTGATATAGTCAGAGAAATTTATTGTAAATGCAATAGAAGTTCTATTCGCTATAAAATATGAAACTGAAAGGACAATAACATAATTTTACAATGCACTATTATTATTAATTATATTCCGTACCTGTCGAGCCACTGGACAGGCAGTGAGAACACCTTGAGACCACTCACTCGCGTTTCAAATACATTTACTGCTATGAATGCGTGTTCGTGACATATTTTCGAATACATATAAGTAAATGTGACGCAGATGATTTTGTCTGGTTGTCTCAAAAACAAATGCAAGCTAAAAATGACTCACTGACAATATACCCATCTAGGACAAGATATTATGCCGTATTTTTATAACGATTACGTGATCGGTAAAAATATCTTTTTTTACCGGGTAATTACCTAATTCTAGTGGCAGTTTACCTAGTCCTTTAAGTTCCCGCACGTTTATTTAGAGTTTCAATATTCAAAATCGTATATAATAAAATAAAATAATTAAATAAAATAATCTATAGCTAATAATTTGGGGTTTACTTTCCACTCACCTGTCATCTGGAGTTGTCTCCTAGACGCCGGAGTGCGCGGAGTTCTGGGCGTTCTGGACGCGCGAGGAGTTCTCGGTGTCCTCGGCGTCCGTGGTGAGCTACCAGCGCTGCTGGTGCGTCTCGACGGTGAACCCAGCACCCTTAAGTCGGTATTGCCAACACACGCCAAAGCCTCCGTCGCTGTTCGCGGACTACCATTTTCCTTATCCTCTTCACAGAATTTCACTGGCGAATCTAGTTTTGCTGCCTTATATGCGCACTCCGTTTCGATATCGAAATTAAATCTTCTGATGAATCTCTTCCTCTCTCTTGCGTACTGCTCGGCCATCAAACGCCTCGTCTCGTCTCTGTCTGGTGCTCCGAACAAGCATTTGCAGCTACCGCGTCTTCTTCTAGGCGTATTGGACGCGTTCCTCAGCGCCGCCATCCCAGTGGACATCTCGAACCTCCGTTGTTTCGGTGTGCGTCCGCCAGCCGCCATAGTCCCGCGTCAGGTGAGCCTCGACTGGTTCGCGAGAAACATCTGACTAATAATCTCCCGAGAGAAAACAGCTGGCAGGTAGAGAGAGGGACGGGCGCGCGGCGGCGGGGGAGTAGCACCTGGCGGTGGCGGGCAAAACCGCGCCAATTCTAACCTATAAGTGTCGGACGGCGTGGTC
>DVPR01001870.1:0-10232 GCA_018239345.1 Oxynetra stangelandi | reverse complement strand
AACCCACGACCCCCGGTTCAGCGGTCAGGTTCGCTAACCACTGCACCAACGGGCCGAACAAATGTATTAATGCATCGATTTGCCTGGCCAATATGTATTAATGAATCCCAGATCCATCAATGTGTCATCCTTCTCTTAGTTTCTTTTCCGACTCCCTTATTGGCTGGCTCCTACCCTTTTTGGACCCGTAGAGATCTCACCCATGTCTGAAAACGCCTCGTGTTTGACCCATTTAATCTTGGTGCTTCAATAATTAGATTGTTCGTAAAATTTGTATGCAAACACGAACAATGCTGGGTATTGATTGAAGTAATGTTGCGTCGGCCACCAATTTGAATACTGAAATGCAGGGAGCATGTCAAGGCAAGGCATTAATCGCTTGTGACTCATCGAGAGCGTGGGCAGCACAATACTCATTGTCAGCTAATTCGACAGGTGCTTCATTATTAACCAATAATTATTTGTGTTTATGTTTCTATTGAGCGTCGTTATTTGTTTCATTATTCACATATACACTCACGAATGCATCTAATCTATCTTCCTCCAATTCAATCACGGTACGCTACTACCTTTCTCTGCAACTGTATGACGTTTAAAGCAAAAGCATAGAAACTTACTAAGTAATATGACAAAGTGACTTTCCAGTCATTAAATTTTTTATGAACGATGATTTTATCATATCCGTGTTATGTGATAATGGCGCCAAGGATAAACACGATAGTGCCAAAATAACTAAGGCCACATTTAACTCAACTCAAGATTGCAGTAAGTTATCAAAACATAATAATTAACGGTTTTTTTTAGAAACCGTCTTAACTTCCTTGATACGAGATAATGTATACGTACTTATATTTTTAGCACGAAAATTAAATTGTGAGCTTAGCGAATTAATAATAGTATCGATGATGTAAAATTTAAAGTATTAAAAATAATGCAGGTAGGTGCGTCCCGTTAAGAAAGATTTGCATAGATGAAGTCGTCTAAACAGCCACCGAATTACGTCTTGTGACATCAGGGCTTTGGCGAGCAAACAATGATACAGTTCCAGCTAAATGTGGGTGTTGGGAACCAGATCAAACGACTGGTTGTGTAATATAGCCTAATACTAAAATACTGTTTGGTCTTATATATATATGTATGTACATTAGGTATACACAAGTTTAACTCTTATACTTGTTAAGTCAAGATTTAATGTCAATAAATATATAACGCATATAAAGTTGCGTTGAAAAATGTATATTTTATCAATATAGATCAATAAGACACAACTGAATTTTTAATACACGTTATTAATACTTAATAATAACAATTAAAACAATCCATTGTTATGTTCGCCAAATACTAGTGTTATTTATTAATTGCATGCACAACGAATACGTTTAGTCATGGACAAAAGTAGGATGCAATTCTTCGAAGCAAGAGAATTGTGTGTATGACGAAACATTAATTAAGTTAGTCAGCTAACTGGTCTGTATTAGACATTCTTGGTGATTACTGCAAGAATGTACTTACAATGTCATAGAGGGCGACCCACGCAAGGGGTTAGGAGCCCTGAAGGGTTATCGGTAAATGTACGTTTTCCAATGCATCATTGCTATCAGAGTTCATATGTCATGGGTAACCTTTCGCGCCACGCGACCAGCCGTTAACACTAATTCGCAATCCGTGACGAACAGCATAGGTATGCTCGTAATGAATATATGTATTTTTCTAGCATTCTAGCAAGAAACTGCCAGGCATGTTGCAATTTCGTACAAACAAATCCCCAGTCGTAATGCATCGGCAACTGACTTCTCACGAGACGGATGTAATTGGTATATGCCTAAATAGAATGTGCGCAGTGAACATTTTACGATTCATGTATGCCATTTTTACTAAGTTAGATTGTAAGTAGTATAGGGCCTTTACAAATGCATTTATTCGATATACTTAAGTCTCGCAAAATATCGCTGCTGTTACTATCCAAAATGCAATTGTTGCACTGCCGTGTGTGAAATACTAAGAAGTGATTATTATTAATTTTACAAGGAAATGGTTAATATCAGAAGACAGATATTATTAAGAAGCATAGCAGCATAATCTTACCGTACATTATTCAATGGTATAGATTTACTACATATGTTTTGTCCCAATTATAATATAATGAATTGTTGTGTATCATCTTCGATTTCCCAATACATCCAAAACCTATGTAAATTACATATGTGTATACATAATAAAGATTTCTAAAGAATACATATATTAAATAGTAAAAGCGTAAAAAAATATTTTATGTTCTATTACTTTAGATCAAACGCACAAAATGATAGACAGACGCTCTTTGTTTTATATTATTTAGTGATAATTAACTCTCTTATTTAAATTTTATATATAAAAAATACTCAGACTTTTTACGAAATATATATAAATATAGTAAATATTGGTTATTGTTGTCCTATTACGTAATATGCATAAATATGTGCAAATAATATATGAACGCAGTGAAGTTAAGCAAAGACCTCGCCTTATTTGAGCGTTCTAAAATAACAATTTTCACTATTTAGAACTTTAACGTAAACGCTTTAAATATTAAAATGGCTCATTTCATAACGAAATTTGTCCACAAATATTCTTGGCAAGTCACCTAACCTTAGGTCACTTTACGTCTAACTCGGTTTATTTAGACTGAGATAAACATATAATTGTCTGTAACACTGACATGCGGGGACATAAATCACAAACATGTGACTAAAATCGAGAAACGAAAAGTCCACATGTCCATAATTCGTGTGTCATGTAACCCTATTATCATTGATAATTCAGGATATCGGAACGTGTGCATTGTGTAGGACTAGAGGCGAGTGGTGCTGACTGCTGATTTACAGGCAATTTGCATGCAAAGTATCTGTGCATTGTTGTTTGGTTTCACAATATCTGATGTTTATTCGCGTGGCTGAATTCCAATCTACTACATACAATAAGACACGCGTTGATGCAGCTCATTATCTTTAATATTATGTATCTGTTATCGAGCTCCAAATTTAGAACAACATGTACAAAAATATAAATCGGTAGGTCGAATAAAGTAATTATGATTTATTAATAAAAAAAATTTTATAAAATGTCTAAGAGTCGTAGAATAAATTTTGCAATATTTGTTTTTTACAGCACGAAACTAAAAAAATAAACAACTTTTGCTTGTAGCGATGCAAAAACCTCTTTATTACACTGAAGGTTACACAAAAAGTGCGGCGTGGTGATGTTCATTTTCAACCCAAATCGATGTTTCCATTTTTAAATAAGAGGTGATTTAAAATAATCATTGAATTTCAGTACAGCAATACAGATATTAAATCACTTAACATTAAAATTTTACATTAAAAGATAAGACTTACACTCAATGTTTCACGGTGATGGTTGTATGTAGAATTTATTTTGGAGGCAAAGTTATTAATGATATTCGTTGGGATTGTAGTCACGCTGGATTCTAGAGATGTTCTCGCTATCGAAAAAACTGTACGATCGCATCGCGCGCCAAGGGCATTTTATAAATTTACTCGCAAGACGTCTTTTCGCATTGTGTAATAGTGAATAAGTGTTGCAATCCAACTAATAAAATCACCTGTAGCGTATGTAACAAAATTATATATAATTAATATATAGAAGAGTATCATTTTGCAAATAATTGTGATTACGTTACTTATTGCTGATGCTGTTTCGTGTAAAATCCCAAGCAAATAGACAATGTTACTGTACATATACCAAGATTATCCAAATCTGGAGAATATGTAGGAGAAAAGTATAACAAAACATGTAGGTACCTATTGGTCTGGGTTCGTAGTATTAATAAATTTCTATTGGTATAAATGTGTATTTATTATACATCCTAAAATGGATAAATTGTTCATCGTATATATAACTTTTAGTTAACCAAAGTTCTTACTCAATTCGGTCAAATGAAGCCTCAGGAAGTTTTGTGCGAACAAGGGCAATAAACATTCAATTAAATTGGAATCGTAAAATGTACTTTCTTTATTATATACTACTTTTGTGTATAACGTAATTGAGGATTGTAAAAGAGTTGTAAGGCTCAGGAAAACCGGTCGCAGTGGGATTTAGATGAGCGGGTGCCAAAGATAAATTTTCACGGGAATCACTCACTTCGGAAAGCGCGTTAATCTTATTTATTTTAAAGTGTCCTAATCTAATTGATGCAAATTATTGCTTCAATCGACAGTAATTTACATCTCAAACTAATCGCAATGCAGAAAAGTTGTGGGCGTGAGCGCCGGGCTTCTTTCATTTAACATTTCGTTTACATAACAAGGGCGACACAAATGTTATTCGTAGAATATATTTTCGTAAAAATAAACATATGATTAACAATAAACGTATGGAAATAAATTCTGCTCAAAACCATTCATATTTATGTGCGATATTTTTTCTTTATAACTAAATTTATTTTGTTAATTAGTAAATTTATAATCCATTAATACACCGGGTCAAATATTTGAATATATAAATTAATTATATTATGCTATTTATTAACCATTAGACGGATGTTGGATTTTGTTTCTTTTAGTTTTAGTACAAGTAAACATTGTATATAACTTTTGGTATTATTTACAATTTAAAATTAAAAATCGCCCAATAACAGCAGACGTATTTTTAGTAAAGTTAATTCAAAGAAACCAACTGCAATTAATAATGCTATAAGGAAATTCACTTATTTTAAAGAAAAATATAGGAATGTTACTCATCGTATTATTTGTAATCAATATTACTTATTAATTAACCTCACCTAACCTAACTCAATTCTTCCTCAATCTGTTGATTGACCCAAATATTATAATTTCAACATAATTATGTATATATGTAGTATATTTGGCACTTGACTGTTGCACCGAGGGTCGTGGATTCGATTCCCATCCAGGAAAAATGTTTGTGTGATGAGCACAAGCATTAGTTCTGCGTCTGGGTGGAAAAAAGATCTATATAAGTAAATATTTATATATATATATATTTATATGCGGAATTAAATGAACTACGATCCATTTGAATAATATAATAACACTTGGCTTACCTCATGCTGACACTAACCGGATACGCTTGTTACAAGTTGACCTCTACAACACCGTCTTACGTGCGCGTACGCATCACCGGCCGCGACTGTTTTACTTAAATACAAATCGCCACCATTGTCGTGACCTGTCCGCCGGTAATCGATGGATAAGCAAAAAGAGATCAGCCGATGACTGCACGTATACTAAAACCATTAATTCTCACGTCTCCATCATATAAAGTAACACGATATTTCATAAACCTTCCAGTTCCCTTTGCGCCCACTTAATTCGATTGCCGAAATATTCACGAACTTTGCCCGTTATGAAATGCCTTTAAAGGTCACTAAAAATATTTTTTGTTTATTAATGATAAATGAGTATTGGTTACCCGATGAATTATATCAACAATAACTTATCACAGATGTATTGCTTTCGATAGGATCTAGCAAACTTTTGAAATACCTTTGAAATGTTTTCTGCCTGTTTTAAATGATAAAATTCTACTTCTCAGAATTTATAAAAGTATTGCACGAGCATATTTTAGTATGCAATACACAACTTTAACTTTTAATGTACTTATTAATACTTAGGTCACAATACATCTTTCCCTACCTGTTGTGATTTAGATAGATTCAAAAGAATAATAATGGAATAATAGAAGAATAACGACAGGATGTTATGTATTAGTTTATATGGTGTGTATATTTAACATATTTTTCAATGTACAATATATTCAAATTATAATTGTATTACCATTCCTTTGAAATTTGAACACGAACACATTGTATTTAAAAAATGCATAAGCTCCTGACGCCATCTAGTATAAAACTGCATAACTAAACATAAAAATGGATCTTAATTTTGTATTTATTTACTTGTTGAGTTTTAAGTAAATTTGATTATCATTGAAACGATATTTACATGTTGACATTAAATCAATATGTTTAGAATGTGAAGGTTTTATGCTTCAGTAAGTACGTAGGTACAATATATTATTATATTGTGTTATACAATTTGTCTTCGAAGTATGCCTGTGGTAAACTTCGTTTCATTTGTTCTCCATTCAATGCATAAGACTGTGACCGGGCAGTTATGCGGATGGTATTCATATTTTAACAAAGTACCTAAAAGTTCAATCTCAACCACCAAAATCGTGTGTTACTTACTACAATCAGACAAACATAAAATGTCAGACAAAGGTCGTTGATATCCTAGAGGGAGGGCTTTGTCATATTAAGTGTATACCGTGTTTGCACAAATTACTGGTTTCGTGACTAGTCGGGTGTTCAGAAATCAAGATGTAACTATTAAAAATGCATTTTACTTTACCTATTCCCCTACTACTGTTTGATAGTAACCGACCATAATAGGATAATTATATGTCCGGTTGAACTGAAATATTATATGAACAGTGTAAATGAGCAGTACCATTTTATTAAAGAGTTGTTGTCCGAGACTCCATCCGCGTGCGAAACTAAATTATTTCATTGAAACATACGTCGACATTCAGTTTCTCGACTGTGGCGCCGAGGGTCGTGGGTTCAATTCCCAGTCAGAATAAATATTTGTGTAAAAGGCACACTCATTTGTTCTGTGTCTGGATGTGAAAAAGCTGTATAAGTATATATTATTACGATACATTTTCAGCCGCTTCGTTACCATAACATAACATACTAAGAGCCTACTTAGGGAATCAAATGGTCGTGTATGGAATTGTCCTAAAATATTATTATTATTATTTATAATGCCCCATTGTAAACTTCAAGCTTTCTTCGTATTTACGTACATTCAATAGAAAACCGTTCAGCTGAAATTATAGCCGATTGACGGAAGTACTTTCGCGTTATAATATCAATGTGTTATTTCAAGAAAAAAAAAATTATTTTAAGAGCAAAGAGTCTTGTATTATTTGTAATATACAAGTACCTACTCATAGTTTTTGCCTGCGACATAATAATTGTAATTAATAACAAAACTTCTAAAAACCGTATAAACAAAAAGACTGTAAAATGTATCAACACTTTGTCTTTTTAGTGGTTATTATCTCGATGACATATTTCAATAGCATTTCTCTATAAACTTTAGTATATTTTTTATGTCTGCATTTATCAAAACAATTATATTAGGTAACAAGTAATGAAGACTGCAACCGTCTGAGTTATCTCTTGGCAAGTGGTTCACTCACTCGCAGGTATCGCGGCTCTGACAGAGAGAGATATCATCTCAGTAATTGTATCATTGCGAGAGTGGACGAGGCAAGATAAATAACGCAAGACTGTTTCCGATTACATAAAGTTATATTTAATAGGTTACCAGCTTTACACTCGGCGAGGGCATGACTTTTGACCCTGCGGTGATTCTTCGTTTGTTTTTCTATTCCGTGTTCATTTATATTCATAGGTCAATAAAAAAATAACAACTGCAATACTATGACATTTTTACCTTAAGTTCTTTTACATATTTTAAGTTTTGTTTTTGTGGAGTATTTTCTTTCCTTAAGTATTTAATAATGTTAAAATTATTGAACAAAACTTCACACCGCCACATATAAAAGCAACGCATCAACCATTATAAACTCCATTAGTATTAACGAAGTGGTTTTTTTTTCGACCGATTGCCTTTTTTTACTTATTCTTTAACTTCTTTGACCCCTTTCAACATACAGATAGGTACTGGTTTAACAACCATAATTACACAAGGCTATGATACTTTAATAATTCTTTGTTTTTGATGTACTTATAATAATATTTCGTTTATAAATTTGTCAACATCTTATATATTTTAATTCTTATGAATATGGTTAAAATTTTCATTTGACATATTTTCTTTTTTTTATTCTGGACAAAAACAGTTGAATCCTACATGTGGAAATTTTAAATGTGGAAATTAAAATAAATTACAGACTTTGCGTGCGAATAAATTTACTATACAAGAGTGATTGTTCCACATAACAAATGTATAAAAAATTATTGTAATTTGTTGTAAATATTTTAAGCTTAGTAAACGTCAGTTACTCGTATATCATCTAAAAGTGACGTGTATGCCTTAAGGCCTTAATAGACATTTTACAGATAAGAAATATATTTTATAATCAATTCTGTTAACTAATGCATAGTCAAAAATCATTGGCGTATCTATTAAACAAATATATAAATACAAAGTTAACTTAACATTCGTTCGATCGAAGAAAAATGTCGTGAGTTCGATTTCTGTTAACGAAAACTATATTTGCATCCAGCATACAACCCACAGCACATGTAGCGCAACATTAAAATAGAAACTCGAATATTTGCAACATAATTATTCTTTCAATCTAAATGCTAGAGACGCGTATTTGTCAGGTTACTTAAGTAATTCCTATTCGGGCAATGTAACAGAACCGGTCAACATTCAAAGTGGACGCGTAATCGTGATGGACCGCGTGAAAATGTACCTGGCAATTGCCAGTATACACTCGTGTTTCTCTCTTGTTTCATTGTTTGTATCGTCTCTTGCAATAGGAGAACGTTTGAAGTATTCTTAAATTGTTGTTAATATATTAATTTAATATTATACTGATTTTTTATATTTTAATATTATTGCTTCAACAAATACGTATTATAAATTTAAATTGTAAAGAATATTTTTCTTTTTTATACGTACCTTAAGATTTGTATTGGTCATATTAATGGTGATAAACGAATAATTGACACTAGGAAAAGATTATCTTACACCAGAAGCATAAGTGAATTAATATTTGTATTTATTTAATATGTTCTATTGGCTAGGACTCCTTACCTTTTATTACCGTCAATGCGTTGATGTCTATTGCTTCCAGGAATCTCATCCTCATGGCGATGTTGAATCCTCATGGCGATGCATTACAACGATTGATTCGCTTTTATTTCAGGTCATCGTCAACAATGACTTGTTGATACATTTTTATTAATCTAATTATGTTGTCCAAGTTCATAATAAAAATTATGAACTTGATGCTATTTATAACTTATAATCAAAGGACAAAACCAGCTATCCGGATGCGCCCGTTAGCTGCCACCCAGAAAAGCATCCAGTGTCCTAGATAGAATTCATGAGTCCTTTTTGTTATATGATTATTATTGGAGCTATAACAGAAATATAGAAACAGACAATTTGCGCCATTGAAATTGATTATGAAAATAATGTATAAAAGTCGTGTAAAACTTACGTGTATTACTATCACTTATGTACATTATTATTATTTAAAAATGTCTATTATTATAAAATATTATGAATGTTAAAATAGTTATGTAAGAGTAATCACGAGATAGGCCAGTAATTGAACTTGTTTAAAAACGTGAAAAGACGATTGACCAACTAGACAATGTTACATGTCAATAAGCACTTTGAAGTCATATTGTGGGGTAGATGGTCTTCTTTTTACAAATGGTTCACGCAACCTCACATTTTGTGTTTAATATAATTACTAATACAAGGTACGAGTACAAGCTGTTGTAAATTTAATACCAAATTAAGCTATAACTGTGTTTTAAATCCAAAGATTTTGTAATTCATCTCTGAGATAGCATGGGAACACTACTGAGACTAGCCAAGTGGCTTAGAATTTGACCTTTCACTCAGGCGTCCTGCGTTCAAATCTCGTCACGCGTCTATATCCGAAATTATGTGTGTTCTAAAGATTAAATGTCACTTGTTCTAATGGCGAAGAAAATAAACGTCGCGAAACCGGCTCTCTAAAAATGTTGTTTAAAGCGGGTGAACTCTGCCAATGCACACTTGGCTATAGTAGCTGAGTATGACCTTAACCCTTTAGAATGTGACACCCGTGTCCAACTGTTGATGAAGGATTGATTATGTGTCGCCTACGTTCGGAGGTCTTTTGTTTTTAACCACAATTGTTAAAACTCATTAGCGTTTTACTCACATATTTGGTATGGAATTGGTCGACGCAGAAAACCCAAATTGAAAATATGATGCTATTTCCTATATTTGAGAATATATGAGCACATCAACGCCGTTAGACTATTTTACTATTCTGAAGAATTTTGTTGAATATTAAGTATATAGTAACGTTTCCATCACGCAGTACATGCCTTCTGAAGTATAAAAATTACAAACAAATTTTGCAACACAAAAATCTTAGCGTTATTCAAATTAAAGTTTCTAATACAAGTATAACTATATTTTTAATGAAATTATGAATTTGTAGTC
>DVPR01001869.1:0-10232 GCA_018239345.1 Oxynetra stangelandi | reverse complement strand
TTTGTCCTGGGTGGGAATCGAACCCACAACCCCCGGTTCAACGGTTAGGTTCGCTAACCACTGCACCAACGGGCCAGTCAAATTATAGATAGTCTAGCTCGTTTACGCGAAGTCACGAGATTTTTACGCGTTCAATATCGAGCAACTAGCACTCGATCGTGAGCGCGTTAGCGCACGTGATTGGTTGTTTCAAACGTTCATATTACTGGCACTAGCTGGCGCTGTTTCCGTTTCATAAAAATTATTTTACGCTAACGACGTTACGTCAAATGGGCAATCAAAGCGTGTTCAAAGAACCTTGCACTCGGCACACAGGTGCAAAGACAAAACAAGATAAAATAAATCACGTCGTCATCAATGACAGATACATTTAGGGGCGACTGTGAACTGTGTAGGGCTTATCTTATTATCTAAATTTAAATAACATAACGATGCCAAAGTATATATATGTAGGTATGTATCTACATATGATATGTTTGAGACAGAACAACGGCCTTTGAAGGAGACATTATTGCGAGCTGTTCAAACGATAATCTCATATACGTAGCAGACGGGAATATATAGATGCCTATGTGTAGTGTAATAAATAAAAAATAATCCAATTATCTATAATATAAAAACTAACCTTGTTAAATTCTATGTGAAATAACAATAGCTTTTATTTTATTTTTGTTAAAGTATCACAGCAAAAAGTACATTGATTCGGTTTGAGTAGTTCCAAACAATATTAATTGAAGTAGCAGTGATAATGATTAGGTTTGGGATTCAGACTACTACTACTGTGCTCCTGAAGGCTGTCTGCACCTGGCCAGCGTGGTAGGCCTTAATCGTCTCATTCTCAAAGTAGACCCGAGCCCAGCAGTGGACAATAAAAATGTCCTGATGATAATGAATACTAATTGCATTGTCGCAAGCAAATCCTCTCTATGCATATCAGTGCATATTCCTTGCACATAATAATGCTATTTAAATATGAATATAAAATTAAAAATATTGCTACGGCGTATAAATATGGGGTAAACGCACCATTTGACGATTATTGCTGTCACATATGTCGGGCGAAAGCACCTGTTGGGGATCATCGATGGCTTTTTATTTTAGGGGTGGATTGAATCTATGGTTTTATTGGAGGGGTGTCGTAAGAATTCTCTGCGTTTATATTTATTAACTAGTGACACATATCCCGGAAAATTTGCAAACCTTATCGATTCTATATTCTTTAACACTTACCGCACACAGCATTTTGATTAATATGCATGATTGATTGATGAAACAATAATTAATTTTGTCAAAATTCAATAAATTCATAATTGCCGAGGTGGCTGAATCAGTCTGTGTCCCTTGTTTCATCTGATGAAGTATTGAATATATGATTCAGTTGAGCCAACTCCCGTCGGCTGTTGGTGGCTGTGGGCGGCGGCCACTTGCGACTGCCGCACACCTGTTTGCTACTTTCGCAACATAAACAATCTATAGCATACATCTTGTACCATGTCCTAGTGATTTCTGAGATATGCCTATTCGATAACTTATGGACTGTCACTAATCCGTAATTATCAAGTTGGTACTGGTTTACGCACGCACAAAGCCGAGGTACGACTATCAATATTATGACATTCATTAGGTGTATCTATGTGTGCCTTATAATGAATAAAAATAATTTGAATTTGAATTCACAAGGTTTCATGGAAAAGGCTATTGTATATCTCATCTTCTTTAACCCATTAGATTGAAGCGCGATGAAGGTAAAAATATATCTTCAATCACATCAATACTTAATATTCAATTTACTCTGGAGTTGTTCAAATATGAAGACTAAGGCATTACAATCTTTGTTCATTGTTCTAATGTAGTGTAAATATGCACCAATTTTGCCGGTGAAGAGCGGTTCCTTTTATTTTAACGCGCAGTTTGAAAATATACAGGCTAAAACATGAACATTCCTATCAAAATACTACGATACACTCACGTCGGTAAAGTACCTACGAAAAATAATAATAAATAAATGAAAATAATAAAATAGATAGTTAAATAATGATAATTAATATAATAAATAAAAAGGAACAATGTACCTAAATACCTACGACCGATCAGAAGATAAACTTTGGTACCTACATTAAAACCTAACAGTAATCTTCTACAAAATGTACGTAAATCTCTTAAAAAGGCACATTAACTACATTATGTATGGGACAAAGTACATAACTGATTAAATAATTAGTCGGTACATTAAAACATTTTCTCTTCGAAACTTGATTTAAAAATTAACACGGGCCTAATTAAATCCTGTCTCGTGAAAGGGTTGGATCGTAGTGCCAGCGGGTTGGATATTGGCATTATTTTATATAAACCAAAATACATACATATATTGTCATTAGTGCTATTAATATTGTTACCAATTTTAAATTAATGAGTTTTTAATTGAATATTAGTACCTATATATAGAATTTCGTGAACTGTTAATTGGGTAGTTCATGGTTTTCATATCAAGAATGGTGATGAAATATGACAAAACTAAAATACAAATGTCTGATATAAAAACACACCTATGATTGATTCAAACCGCTGTCACTTTGAAACTGAGAATCTGATTTGGAAAGGACAAGTGTTCGATGGCTGCGTAGAGAATAATAGGGTCAATGCATTTGGCAGTATATAACTGTGTTGATCACCACATATAGAAAAATAACGTAAATTAACCTAATGAAAATATGGGTCCCTTTATGCGGTTGGATAGGATGTAGGTAGGTATATATGATAATACTTATAACAAAATACTACATTTTAAGGACTCCCATGAACGCAACAAAACGTTATCAACTGTAACTACTTACATACATATATTAATATCCTAAATAGGTTTCCATAAAAATACAACAATAACACCAAAGTGCAACTAAAACATTTGCATATATTAAAATTTTAATTAAAAGAAACTCACGATTATACCCCAATCAACAGTTACAAGAGTGAAAAAAACAAAAGCCATAAAACTAAAATTGCAGTGCCCGCTCGCGCCGCCACCCCACGGCCTAAGCCAATTATCAGCAGCAATTTGTTCGCGCAAACAAAGGGTCTGTCGGACCCTTGACAAATTAGACCCACGTGGCAGGGCTGCGCGCCCGCTTGTCGATGACCAGATTATCGATCTACGTAATTTCAAATAAAATTCGACACACTTAACATAATGACTCGGATCCTATTCATTATGGACGTGTATAAAAGTCTTGTATTTATCTGTGAGCGATGTGCGTAATTTTTACGCGTTCGATATCGAGCAACTCGCACTCGACAATGAGAGCCTTAGCGCACGTGGTTGGTTGTTTCGAAAGTACATATTACTGTCACTAGATGGCGCTGTTTCACTTACATACAAGTTCTAGTTACGTTAACGTGATCAAGTAAGAAATACATGCACCCGGTATTTTCAAGTTCTTTAAATGAATTTTTTATAATAAAAAATGCATCGTTGAAATGTCGCGAATAAAATAATATTCTCGATAAAAATCATTGAATTCTTTTGATTATTTCTTTATTAATCCTAATCCAGAAAAGAACAGACTTATTTTGCAAGCGGTCAATGTAGTTTATAAAAAAGTACTATAGGCGAACGGCTTCAATTCATAGACGGCTGATAAACTACGCGTAGGTATCTATATATAAACGCATACTTATATATGTAGATGCATTTCTTTATATTCAGACACAAAACAATGCGTAATCAACTTTAATACCGGCTCTACTATAAAATATCTTCGAAATTGATCACTACTTAACGCTGTTATATATTGTCAAATTATTGATAATTAAGATAAAATTATAATTAATAGGACAATGCAAATATAGGTATGTCGACATCCAATACAAACCCCATCCCAACAAAACCAGAACGTCAAGTTGGCGGAAAAAGGGAGCGCTTCGGTGTATTTCAGTAAGGAATCTATTTATACAGTCCTCGTTATATTTGTATGTATGTGTCCACACACACACACATACACAAGCTTAGTTTTATATATTAGAGCAGCGTAACATGTGCGGTAAGCAGTATAGAGACAAAATGTATTGAAAATAACTAAATTACTAAGCGTAAATACTAAAAGTTTCAAGTATACGCCTGTTTATAAAATTACAAACTGTATTCCATATAAACTTACAAACTGTATTGTTGCTATATTATGTAGTCTACCCGGAATCCGTACGCCTGGAATCGTATTCAAAGATTAATGAAATGAAATTATTTATTTGTATTTGAATTCATTTTGAAATTGTATACCTTTAAATGGACGCCTTTAAGTAAAATATTTGTTGCGTTTATAAATAATTCGTGTACATTGATGATAATTTGTATTGTATTGTATATTTTGAAAATTACTATTATATTCTGTATTTGACCAATTCTTGGTATCAGCTTATGAAGGTAAGACTGTTAACTCTATTGACTATTAACTCACTTTTGCTTCACTATTGAGTAGTTGTAGAAGAACTAAAAGGCTAGAAGTAGTAGAAATATGTCAGAGAGAAAGGTATTTTGCGAGAAAAAATCATTTAATATTTTATTACACTACCTACTGTTATTTGAATATTAATATTGGTTTAGATTTATCACATATTTGTCGTGTTTGTCAGATGTCTGTATAGTTTAGAAATTCATAAAACAACCAACCCGAATAAATTCAAATTAAATTATTATTCATTACAAAAAATAAACAAAATTAGTGAACAATAAAATAAATAGAAACAAATTACCGCTTACAAAGTCCACACTTGGGACAAACACCCTAAATAATTATCAAAATATATAATAATAAACGTTATCTTATTATAATAAGACTCAATTTGGAAAAAACTATAGATTACTGGTTGAAGTAGCAACTAGGAAATCAATTTGGACTCTATTTCGTTAGTAATAAAAGTTGTTTTAGTTGGCTGCATATTGCACAGTGTAGGGTAAAGTCGTAAGTAGTGACATATGATTAAACTGTTGCGATTTTATTTTGAGGGTGGACTCGCTAATTCTATGGCTAATTTTCCACCCCATCCGATCCTCTATAATCCACTTTGGCCAATTTCATGGTGGTAAAGTGACGTGAAGTAAATTTTTGAAGTAACTTTAAGTCGTAATAATAATTCCTGTATTTCATATGATGCAGTTATAAATCTTCTACTTGTCTAAAGATTTGGTAATGACACTCTCCTATATTGTTGGTAAGACGGTTATGTTAAATATTAAAGAAAATTACAAGACCAGATTTAATAATGTACATTCTTTTCACTTCTAAATAAGTACAAATAACAACTATCAATTCTGGCAAAGAGTCGCGTCAAATTATGCAGAGTTTATTTGGTGGATGTCATAAAATGCTA
Organism: Oxynetra stangelandi; assembly: GCA_018239345.1. Lineage (NCBI taxonomy): Eukaryota > Metazoa > Arthropoda > Insecta > Lepidoptera > Hesperiidae > Oxynetra > Oxynetra stangelandi. Next base: position 4,868 of record DVPR01001869.1, on the reverse strand, counting down.
GAAATACTTAACGTCCTTGCAAGAATCTGATAAAATTTTCCATCCATAGCAATATGAATCATTTGATATGAAAATGTTCAATAGACTCAAACTCTCCCTAAAATTTGGGAAACCAACGCAGACATTTTTGTCATTTTGCCATATTCATCAAAAACCATTTTCAAAAGATGGTCCTCCCCCTGTCTGGCGCTGCTGAAAAAGCTCTGTCGACTGGCTATATAAAGTAGACAATATGAATGAAAATATTTTTCATGTATAGGAGCTGACAAATTCACTCATATAAGGCTAACACGCAATTACACGTAACATAAAATTATATTACCGTCTCTGTCGCTCATACGTAGCAAGTTATGATCAGAATGAGAAGGAATCCCCTCATATCTTACGTCTTGCTCGGGGGAGAGAATTGAATTATACTGATTGGAGCCTTGCGCTCGGTAGCGCGGCATAATATCATTGTGTGTACTGTCGCTTTAGTGTTGCCAGAGCTATTTTGTTGGAAATGTTCCGAAAAATTGGGAAAATATTTGAAATAATATTTCAGTAATGCATAAAAATACATATGTATGTATATAGTCACAAATTCATAATAATAATAATATCTTGGGACAATTCCACACACGGCCGTCTGATCCCAAAGTAGGCACTTAGACTGTGCAGGTGTTATGGTAACCAGACGGCTGATAAACTATATAATTATATACATATAAATAGGTATTTATATAGATATTTTTTTTGTTTTACACCCATACACAGAACAAATACTTGTGCTCATCACAGAAATATTGGTTCCTGAGTGGGGATCGAACCCACGACCTCCGGCGCAGCAGTCAGGTTCACTAACCACTGCACCAACGGGCCAGTCAAATTTTAACCGTAAAGTTGTATGTTTCTGTTATACTTCAATTTAGATGTCTATTTGATTATTAATAAATCTTCGTAGTTTGCCAGTCATTCTTATTCTGAACCTGTGCTCGTAATAAAAAATGTATTGCGGTTAAATCGTTTACCAAATTGAATAACTAAATATAAAGCAATAATTTACAAACAGTATTCCGATTTTAAACTGGACTAAGCATGCACTTAAGTAGCCAGAAAACTAATGAACATGTATAAAAATTATAAACATATATTTACACTTATACAGTTTATTTTACACCCAGACATAGAACAAATTGAATGCACACCTTCCGGTTAAATAATCACCATTTTGAATCACTTAACCACCACGTCAGTCAGTTTGAACAAAAGATTTGACTGCACTAGATGTAAGCTAGTGACATTGAAACATACATAATTTTAACAATAAAATGAAACATTATTATGCTAGTATATTATTATTTCAATATTATTATTACTCTGACTGCATTGCGACTTAATGGTATCTCACACACTCATAACTTTTATCAAATTAATAATAAATATATATACATATATATATATATACATATTTATACATATGTATATAGTGGGGTATGTATAGAAACTACATATATGGTAAATAGTTTAATTCATTCATAATTTTCTCAGTACAGTTTCCTTTACATATACATATGTACTTATAAAACGATAGTACCCGCCGTCTCTACCAATGGCGGTAGTGAATTGATGCCTTATACGCGTGTTGGGTACGAAAATGTGGTACGCATTAGTGTTGGCTCTACATTAAATACATCTTACGCCTAATAAAAAAATGCATTAGAATTAGCTCAATTTAAATAACAAGCCTTCATTTATTATTTGAATAGGCAAAACTGTCTTTCAAATGTTATTATGAACTCCACATTATTATGGCGTAGAATAAGATTAAACAGGTGGTTCAGTCTACGACATGTTTGCATTTTAATACATACTTTACACATTTCTACAAAACTTTCGAGGATAACAACGCTTCTGTGTCTACCACGTCTGTATTCTCTCTCTTTCTCTCTCCGTCTCTCTCCCACTCGCTCCCTCCGAAATCATAAAAAAATATTAACACTTCATCTGTTACAACCGTAGAACTTATTTCACCCTCAAGTGTTATTGAGTATTAGAGTTTTATATAGATTTTAATGTAATTCTATATACAGTCAAGTCCAGTGTTAACAAAAGTAGAGCAATCTTTTCCCATCTCCACGGTCGCCGGCGGCAGACAAACGTAGGTACATCTTACAAGCATACAAATCCTTACAGATTACCACGCGTTGCGTATATATCTTGTTGATTTATAGTGCCGCGGGGGTCGGAACGAGGAAGCCTTTGTATAACGTATATCGTTAGAAAAACGTTAAGATTAAAATAAGTAGACAAATATCATGTAGGTACCTACTGCTGCTTTCTATTGTCTTTCATTTTTATCTTTCTGTTATTTATTTTGTCATCGAAATCAGCAGAGCCCAGTGTTAGTAGATTGCGACGAAAAACAGGTATACGCAGTTACATGTTCGACTCAATTTTGATTAAAATCGAAACAAACAAGGAGACCAACTGCGTCAGAGACGAACGGAGTTCAAGATAATCATATATTATGTACCTACGGCACACTGACACAGTCGTGTTAATATAACGAGCGAGTGCTTATGTTAAAAGACTACACATGAATTGACAGTTATTTAATCTGTCTGCCGAGTACTAGTTCTTTAACAAACTCGATTGCGTGTTCGTAAACTACAATATGTATGTGTGGAATTGGAAACAACGCCATCTAGTGGCAATAATAGGAACGGTCGAGACAACCAATCGCGTACGAGTAACTCGATGTCGAACGCGTAAGAAAATCGCACTCCCCGCCCTGATTCAAATGAGGGCATTGAACTACCACAATGGATTTAAATACTTGCGATTCAAGTAAAAGAGATTGAAATTTGCAGTCCGATTCGTACTGGTGATACGCTTTGGATATTATCTGAAATGAACTTACAAGAACCCATCATTAACAAAGAAAGATGGTCTCTGACATATTCATCCTGTTAGGGGAACTCAACGAATTCTATGATCTAAAAAAATTAACTGGACCGTTGGTGCAGTGGTTAGTGAGCCAGACTTTTGCGCCCGGGGTCGTGGGTCCCAGTCAGGACAAATATTTGTGTGATGAGCACAAGCATTTCTTCTGTGTTTGGAGGTAAAAATTATAAAAGAAATAAAAAGTATTTTTATTTTTCTTGCACTACGTCAACAACCCATTGGCATTATGCATAAATTATTGTTTTTTTTTTAAACGTATGACTAAGTAAAGTTTTCTCTCGAGCATGGCGCGCGCTCGTCCAAATCAAACATTTGAAAAATATTTAAAAATGCATTAAACATACGAGAGCCAGAAAATAAATACTGCTCCGTGCCTAAGGGCCCAATTTGAAAATCAATAAATATTATCATGATATTGACCGAACGTGACTTTTGAGCGCAAGGCAATAATGGCTCTTCAAAATCGGTTGTAAAAGACAATCCGTCATCGTAAATTTTAACGCTACAATCACTTACAAAATAATTACATTTATATTGAAATAAATCATTTTAGTTAAATTTGTTTAATGCCTTATTTGTGAAGTGATGTTGAATTGTGTCTAGCGATTTCAATATAATTTAATCGAAAATATACCTATTACTTGTTATTGTACATATATGGTGAACAACATCACAAAATTACAGATAACGAAACATAATTTGACATTGCCAATAACAAAACCCCAAATTAACCAAATCGTGCACAACATAAAAAAAAACACGTTGACAGGTCTCCCGCCAAACGTTAACAGATGCGTTCAGGATTATCGGCTTGTGCAAATACGACCAAATGTCACAGCGTATTTCGGAATGCCGCTTTACACTTTGACACTTCATCCTGCAAGTTGTAACCTTATAGTTATAGTAATAAAGACTAGTGTCTCTGTAGAATGGACGAGCAATATGTTTATTGAATCCTGTTATCCTAATTGATAATTATCATTTTTATGGGCTTAGCGCGAACGCGGCGCGTTTGGCTGGCGATAAATTTAGTCGAGTAATTTCATTAGACACTTCCTTGTGCTAGATAAATGAATTCGACTTATTACATTTGTTCAAATGTTATTTATAGATGGAAAAATTATTCATTGAGGTGTGATACACGGCAAATAATTAAAACCCGTTGTGTTAAATGACCATTGACGAAATGTACAAGATATTTCGACTAGTGCCTGCAATTTTTTTTTAAATCTATTCTTTAATAATTTAAATAACATTATATTAAATTTAATATTATATTGCAATGCCAGAATCATAATCTGAGGTTGATGGTTGCAACCCCGAAGGAATGGTAAAAGCGCATTGTATATCAATGAAGCACAGCTTCGAGTAGGCATCTGCTTTTTAATCCCGCCACTGATCTGCTCTTTTTCCACCAGGTGCTCCCCACGCGCTCCTCGGCAAGACTAGGCGTCCCCGCACCGCATTCACTTCCCAACAACTCCTTGAGCTGGAGAAGCAATTCCGGATGAACAAGTACCTCTCCAGGCCTAAAAGGTTCGAAGTGGCCACCAGTCTCATGCTCACTGAGACACAGGTACTTAATGTATATTGCGGTTTTTTAAAGATAAATAATCAATTTATAGAAGTGGCAAAGGGACCTATTGAATCTGTTTTCGAACTCGAAAGGGTTCAAATCCTTCCTCAAAATCAGTAATAAATAAAATGCTATTAACCAGTGAGTACCAACACAACCGTTGAAATTGCAATGCAGAAATATAAATATGGAACATTCTGTTCGGATAATAATAGTTAAATCTTAATATTAGTATTATACATAGACAATTGTTAAAGCATCGGTGTATTGATGAGAAAGGGGATGCTTCGATGGTTCGGGCATCTATTGAGAATGGATGATGAAAGAATGACGAAGAGGATATACC
>DVPR01001868.1:0-10234 GCA_018239345.1 Oxynetra stangelandi | reverse complement strand
TAGCGAACCGTTTCGTCCTGTTCAGCGGGGTGTTTACAATATATGGATGGTACCCTGCCGTACGTCTAGATGTCCGACGGTGGAATGGAGCGGGTGGGACCAAATTATGAAGCTCCTGTGCGTACTCTCCACAATGTATCCTATAGAAGATTGCAAGGCGAGCGACTTTGCGTCTATGCTCAAGGCAAGCAGTTCAATGTAGTCCATAATCTATGGGAAAGTAAAAATGTTGTATTGCTTTGATATTTATATTTGAATAGATCGTACCCATTTGATAGTATCGCGTTGCCGGTAAAATATTACAACAGTGTTTGCGAGTCACAGTCAAGGGTCAAAAGTCGGAGTCAGAGTCAAAGTGATCTATTCAAAATAGATTCGTAGAGAACTATTTTTGTACGTCAATTTCGTAACAAAGGTTTGGAAAATGTTCATTGAATAGGAGCTAACGTAGTAAGCAAATATCAATATATCAAATCAGTTAAGTAGAGACTTAGAGATTTAACTTTCAGTATGTCAATTCGAGAGCCACAGTTTTAAAACACTAGCGGCGTTGTGTAGATGGTCCATTAAAGTCGTCCAGATTGTTCTCTAAGGCGTGTGATGTCTACTAAACTGCACTAAATCAACCCAATAAAGACTATGAATATCTTTTCGCACAATGAAAAGACCAGAGTCCTTCAGTAGAATGATAAAGGGTTGATGATAATAATCGATGATATCATTAGATTTATCATTTATTGTATAAAAAATGTATCATTAAACATTTGTTCAAATAATCAATTTAACACTTCTGATAAATAAATAATAATTCACTGTTATTGTAACAAAGAAACAAATACATTCGTACATTTATTGCTAATATAACACAGCTTTGTTTATGTTTGAAATAACGGTTATTATAATTCCCAAATACCGAACCGGATAACCGTATTATGCGCCACAAGTCACGCATCCTACTACAACATCAGCCTTTGTGTTCCTATTATATAACATACGGTTTATAACAATCGCCCTCCCTTGTGTGGGACTGGGTCGTCGTCGCAGCTTATGAAAGATGTTTTTTATTATCGCTAATCAAGATCAGCGTGGCCCGTTTCATAAAGACGTGGTCTTTATACATAGAATATATTAATTGACAGTAAATATATACATATGCGTATATCCGATGTTATTCAATATATTTTACTACGATTTTTATGGTCATATAGGGAATTTCCACCTAAATGTTTGTAAGTATATATATTTTTTAGTTATATTTTCATGTAGTAGAGATAAGACCGTGTTATGTAATTAAGTCTTTAATGTTAAAATTGATCTAGTTAATGTATAAGTTGCATCAGTCATTTAATGTAGATTAAAATTGCATTAAACGTATTATCATTTAAATGAACACTACAGATATGACACATTTAGAATGATAGTCAACAGAATAAAATGATTTGTCTGCGTGACGTAACTTATAACTTTATTATCAAATGGAGTGGAGGAGATAAGTTGTGGGTCTAATATGATTAAATCAATCAGACACATTTAAGTAATTCGTGATTTCTTTAACTTAAATAACACACAAGAAAACTGCACACGTGTGCAGTGTAGGTGGGTTGAACATGCAAATATTTTTATTTTTAAAAATATCCAGCAATGTCCACATAAATAAACAATAAGTTCCATCGCTAGAACAGTACGCTATTGATATGTACTGGAATTTCTAGAATAAATTATTCACAATATCGAATGGAGCGTCAAGTTTTGATGTAGATTCCTAAATAAATATCTACTTCAAAATGTGTCGAATGAAACAAATATTTTTCGTACAACAGAAACATCTAAAGATATTTTCCATTTGGAAAATGAAATTGGATCGTGGAAAATCTCCGTTACGTTTCGATTGTAACACCGTTCACAAAATCTTATGTAACCCCTAGCCTCGATAGACATACATATGTACGAATATGTATTTCTATCGGTGTATTCTACAGATATTCTACTGTCTAAAAGCGTCTAGCATGTCTTTTAAATTCACGAAGAGAAATATTTTAAGCAATATCAATGTGGTATATCTACTAAAATGAATAAAACCCAATTAGTATCGAATAAATCCTATTAACTACCTACAAATATTATATATTCTTCCTAAATTCCTATTCCAATAAACTGTGAATTATGGTCTTTTGTTAAAGAAATATACGTGTAATAACAGACGCGTTTTACAATATTTGAAGGTTGGGTTGCAATTGTTTTAATGTCATATTACGAGGCTTACACTTTTCATTCTAAGACGAGCCTTATATACAGCGCAAATATAAAATTGTTCATGATGATTAAGCATAAAGCTCTCTTTGCAGCTGTCTTCAGGACCCCTTAACACTTCGCAATCAACACCAGCGCGACCGGTGGATCTGTGACTTTGTTACCAAAAGATACCTCACCGCAGAGCATTATCATCTCCTGTAAAGCGTGAATGTGATAGGTCGTAGCAGATTAGGTCCGGAGTGTCAATCTTGTTAGACTTTATTGCTCGCCCATGTCAATCGGGTGCGTCCTTATTTTATGCTTGACAAACGAGGGAGGGGCTCGTAAAATCAACCCCCGGGGTGCGATGGAGTCTCTTGAGCCGAACCAAGGGTTGCGTGATTTAATGTTGTAATGATATGGAAATATTTTGAAGAAACATGATGACTTTGCCCCTGTACAATGTAAATTGTTACATGATTTGTTTTTGATGCTGTATTGTAGATAAGCAAGAGTAAGAAGACGCGCTGCTCTCGAACATAAAATAAGACTCAACGCTGAGGCTTAGCGTATGGTAGATGGCTAGTAGTCGCCGCCCTCGCCAGGATGATATGTATAAGATGTTTACCCAAAAATAAAACGGATAACATTTTTTACTAACACATATTTTTGTTAAATTTTTAATATGTCTTTATTAACTATTATAAAAAATATTATATATTAATATATGTACTAACGAAGTATGTATCAATCTTGGAATACTTCTAACTGTAGCAATTTGGAACTTTACAAATGTCAGACTGGAATCCCATAAGTCAAGGCAGATATGAAGGATTTCCACCAACCATAGTCTCACTGCTTCCACCTCATCTACTTTCATTATCCTCGTCCATTCATGCTCGTCTACTAAAAACAGCCTTGACCTGAACCTCTTTCAGGAAGCTCCATTTTGACCGAAATATGACATGTTTAAAATTTAATACTGAATGACACTTCCGTAATTTATACCATCAAGCTTACCTGATCGTGGAGTCAGGAGGTGCTTAGTGTAACGCTTTTATGGCTAATAGTAAACTTCTCGAAGTACACTTCATTTGGTTTCTTTGGAAACTCGTTTGAACAAATTAATAATTTACATACTGACTGACTGTCATGATCGTGGAGGCGGGACACAGAGGACCTGTTTTTTAGTTTGGAAAAATCATAATTATTTCAACGAATATCATAATACGAAACGAGTATCATTTTCTTTAATCTTTTTCTGATTAAATTACCTTTCAAAATATATACCTACACACAGTTCTAAGAAGACGTTACTAGAAACTGTTTAACATTATCACAAAAAGATGTTTTGCCAAATCCCCAGAGTTATTGATACAATAGGACTTTTTATCGACGCATCATTTAACAGGCTCGGCTCGGAATGATAAGATATATCAGTTTCGGTTCGAGCAAAAGAAAAAAAAAACCTAATGAATTTGTTTCAAAACAATTTCCTCGAGACGGTTCCGCGGGACCATTTTTCATTCTAGCATTGTTAAGAACGTTACGGGAGAACTAGTCATTCCTTGCTGAGTGGTACAAGTCGTTAGAGATATAGTCAATAATCTTGAGAAAAATATATCTAAATCATATTATTGACCGGCAGAATAGTTAACAAAACATTTTTTATTTAATTAGCGAAATGAAGTAACTCCGAAATACTGGTAATAAATGTTTTTTATGTATTTTAGTTAGTTAATATATCATGATTTTTACAGTAAATTTAATATTTCTACGCCATTAAAGGCGATTTATTAAATATGGCGATCTGAAATTCTTTGTAAAGTGTTTTATTTTCTGCAAATAAATGATTTTGGTTTTGAAAGGTAGGAATCAAACGTTTATTTCGACACACAGATACGATAGCATTGGCATATTTTATGTATAAATTATTAAAAAAGGTATAATTCAATTAATGCAGCTTCATCTTAGTCGTGTTAGTCATTGCAAAAAAACTTGTTCTCGAATGAACTTTGTATGATTTGGTTGCACTTAACTTAAGCTTTTTGGCCGTCTAACAGCTATTATTTCGTTTCTACTGTCCTCTTAGTAATCTAAGGAACTGAGTAAATGTTTCTATAAGATCTTAAGAAATTTAAGGCCTATTGTCTTTCAGTTTATTTTATATTTGTATTATCTTGAGTAACTAATACACCTATTACAGCACTCTGTAATTCTGACGCTAGGTATAGGTAGAATGGGCTTAAATTTGCTTTAAATTTAAGCCCATTCTAATTAATCTACTAGGAATTTTACGAAATATGTGATATAAACGTTAACCAGACTTATATTGTTAGTCTACCCTTTGTTTCTCCTACATACATTATAGTGACGCCTCATTTACGAATTTTCTGACAGAAGACTTAGTGCAGTAATAATTTTATATACCTGTAGCAGTGAAGTTTACATGATGTATCTTGCAGATCAAATTAGTAATTCTGCTTTATACAATTTTTACTTTTAACCTGGTCTTACTAGATGATGTGAACAGTTATTATAGAGTAAGAACATTAAATAAATTTAAGAAATAATGTAAGAATTACTTGATGCCGAAAAATTTTTTAGCTTTTTGGAATTATCCACAGTGCTAGTAACGTTTTAAATTGCTCTTATCTTTAATTAAATTAAGTATTTTTACATCCAGATTGTCAATGACATCTGATATTTCTTCTCTTACATCGACCAAGTATATATTGCATATTTACTTGATGCCGTAAACGTAAAAAAAATATAAATTATTATTATTATTTGTAATAACAATCCTAATCGCCCATCACTTGCGCCAACCACAAGAGCCATGGAAAAAACGTATTCATTTTAATTTGTCCTCTGGAGGATTTGTGTCCTTTTGAGTCTTGAGGCTTGATTTATTAGACTCTAAAGGCGCTACACATCAGCATGATAACAAATTTAGTAAATTACGAATGTTAAAAATGTTTGCTATTTAACAATTCCTCAAGAAGTAACTAATATTTAAATCCTAAAGATTACATATTATGTCATAATAATCTTGTACTATTGAACTCGTTCTATGATTTTTTCTATTCTTTAAACTCGATAAATATTAAATAGATAAGCACATAGGACTTTATAGACTTTTAGAAACAGAGACACGGGTGACGAAACGTTCTTCCTTGTTCTCCACTGAGCTGAGCTGGTATCTGATGGCTCATCATCACCCTTTGAGGGATAGCAGAATCAAGTGCATATTCTATTTGGCGAACTCCATACTCCTAAGAGGACTTTCTGGAGAACCCCAGCTGTAGAATTCATATTAATTAAACAAATATTCACTCTGAGTGGAATTTGAATCAGCAACCCTCGTTTTACCAGTAAGAGTCACTATACATTTTATCAATATGATAATGAATAGGGAGGCCATAAGCACAAGAACAGATGAATTTACTTACATTCTTATTACAGTTTCCCCAGAATTGTAATCTACCCACATATACTACGGCTGTCTGCATCGTAACTATCAGCTGAGATTAATGGAGAATTTATCATTGAGTATAATCTGTTATCTAGGTATAGTTTGTTTTCAACGCCGTTACCCGAATACTGATTAATATTGACGGTTTCCACCTCCCGCATCCCCACGGATCAATTGGCCTCAATAAGTCAATTGATCGCTCTTGTAAATGAGACGTTTGGGATATTTTTGTGCGAATAATTTGATACCTACTTTTCCAATGTCTACAAAGTTCTTATAATTGTATATTACTAGCGTTTTACCCGCGACTTTGCTCATGTAAAAAAGTACTTGAATTAATTTCGCATAGATAGGGTTACATTCACGCGTGCGCGGTATTTTGAAAAAACTAAAAGAGAAAACTGAAAACACCGGAATAAGGTAAAAAAACGAACAGTTCTAGGCCTCGAAGATATATTTAAGCGTGACCTCAAGAGTAGAAACATACTTGAGTACTGCTTAACGATGACAGAAAAAACATAAAGAAATATTACTTTTGTTTTAATCCCATGATATTTAGACACCATAGGAACAACTCTGTGAAGGCTTGGTAAGGTTTGTAAGTTTTTAACAAACGTGTCTAAATAAGTTTGCCAAAGTCGTCAATGCCTCTTCAATATGCACAGCAAGCTAGATTAGATAGCTACTATCATTGTGGGCACCATCTGCCGGTTTATGTATTCCGTGCCGAGTTACAATTTATATAAATAAGACAACGTAAACATCGAGTCGGTAATGTGAAAAGATTTATTGTTCATTTGATATAGGGAATGTTGCTCACTCAGTTCACGCCTAATTACTCGCCTTGGGTCAACGGGATATCGATCAATTTGTTAGCAATATTTTACGAAACGAGCCAACTAGCAGAAAGCCGCTTGCAACGCTATATAATTATCTTAACCTTGTGCAAAAACATTTCTTTGGTAATGCTATAGCGAAACGAGATAATGGTATAGAAAAAAATCATAATATCCATCATCTTAAATTTCAGTAAACTGTATTTTCTGACATGACAGCGGCCAATTTTGTTCTAAATGCATCGTTTTATGCCGAGTTAATTGACATTAAAGTGTCTGTTGATATTTACAATGTTTCTCAGGTTTTCTGATGGTTCTAAGAAGATCTATGAATGATTCATGGTATTTCCTTCAGGATTCGTATAAATATTAAACCATAATGTATGTTATTCATTTAGAGTTATGTGACAAAAAGTATGATGAACGTCTTTGTGAACGGCTAACAGTTTAGACGAAGGCCATAAAGATACGGTGGAATTAAGCAGATGACGATTATGTGAATATAAAGAGTGGGAATATCGTGGTCTCGGTGGATAAGAAGGAAAAGGAATTAAAAATGTATCTTGGGCATCTCCTCGCATGGTTATCTGATTTTGAAAGTATTTATGTATGCACTTCAGCAATTTCTGTGTTATGGTAACCAGACGGCTAATAAACTAGGCGTCATGGTAAAAAAATGAAACCCACGAATCGAATCGAACCCACGACCACCGGTTCAGCGGACATGCAATATCCACTGCATCAACGGTCCAGTCAAATCCTTGAATATCCTATCAAAAAATAATTGCAAATGAGGTAAAATTATGACATTTGGGTTTGGATTAAATGTATTTATTATTTCGTCTTCAATATTGTTCATATGTGTATATTTGAAACATACAAATAATATCTACCAATATAAAAATAGGACTAGACGGATTTTACAAAAGAAAGCCTCTTTTGTATCATTAAAGGTTTATCCTGTAGAAGTAAGTTGCGTGGTTCAGTAGCGCGGCGAATCGCAAATAATGATCTTACGTGACATCTCGCTGAAATGTGTAGGTACGCGACAAGTACACGAGGGAAAAAAGAACCTTAATCATATTTGCCAGGGTAACCAGCGCGCGTGCGGGCCGCCGGCTTTACGGCGCGCGGGGTTCATTTTTTACGAAACAGATTAATACGTGTCGTTTATTTCACATGTATTTCGCGGCAATGATACTATTTTGCAGTGATAGCCTAGTGGCTAAGAATTCAGCTCTCATACCGGGAGTCCTGGGTTCAAATCCTGGCGCGCACCTCTTTCTTTACAATTCGCGTTTTAACGTTCAATATCACTTGCTGTAACTATGAAGGAAAACATTGTGAGGAAACCTGCAGAACCTTAGAAGAAGAAAAAATTTAAGGCGTGTGAAGTCTGCGTCCGCACCTGGCCCGCGTGGTGGACTATGGCCTAAATCCTTCTCATTCTGAGAGGAGACCCGGGTCCAGCAGTGGAACGTTTAATGGGTCGATAATGATACAATTTTAATCAAAGAGCTTATAAGTCTATATTCTTGAATACATTTTTCATGTGGCAAGCGGGAACACAGTGGTCGCATGTTGTCCTTGCCGCGCAAATACATCTGCAATCGGCCTCAGGCAGGGCTGTAGGACTCTAGCTGTTTCTGTATTTAATTAATTTCTTTAAAATAATTAATTTCTTGGACTGCTCTTATAGTTACTTTAATACTAATATGAATTGCATTCTTTATTCAAAACTAATAAGTCTAATTATAAGAGCACGCCGTCCACGCCGGGCAGATGAACCTGCCGACAAATGTCATAAAGAGGTTTCTGAACATAATCCTCTGAGGCCAGGACTCATTCAAGGAGAACTATTCTCCAACATTTGTCTGCCACAGGCCAATGATTTATGATGAGATGATGATACAACAATTAAGCTATTTAATGTTGAACAGTATATCGAAATGGCTCGGTTTCGGAATAAATATCTTCTTAAAAACTGAAATTCATCCGACTTTCACTTCGTATTTATGTAAGAAAATTTTGCATAATATGTTGTCATAATAATCCTCAGGGACCTGACGCTGGAATACATCTACTTTGGGGGCAAAGGAGGTGGTTTTTAATAACATATTTTTGCATGTAGGGGCGACGAGTATTTTGCTACGGAAGACTTATGTGGCGTAGTAAGAAAACAACAAGTCTTAGACACATTTCTTTGATGTGTTTGAATATATCGCGTTATCTCATGTAAACGTTGTTTGCGGAGGCGGTAAAAGATAAGATAAATATATATTTAAATTAGCTATTTTCTAGATAAACATATCTATCTATAAGGGAACTTCGACACATAAAGAGATATTCGTAACCTGTACATTTGAAGTGCCTTTGGCAACGTGATCCCCAGCCAGCCTAGATGGTACGCTTAAGGTGCGGCCCAACTCTGGATGTTCTATATGGGAACTTGTATGTATATATGCCTACTTTCGTTACTACTTCGATAGCGTCTTGAAGACTACTGTGCCCAGCATTCGGACAATAAAAGGTTGTATGATGGTAAGAGAAATATTTCTATCGATATTTAATTTAATAATAAACAATATAACTCCCTTAAAGCCCTTAAAACCCAAGTCTACATCCGCCCTTGAAGCCTACTTAAGTGTATCTATGATATTTATCATATCAAAACCTTAACTTTGGGATTTGTAATTTAGTATCAAGAACTACTTACAAGTATTCATACGTACATTTCATGAAGTTATATTAATTAATAACACAACTTTAATACCCTCCCTTACAAGGGAGGTTGGCTGTTCAAAGTTCGACGATAGGCGGTGCCTCGTTTAAAAAGATTCGGCACTTGCTATAGTTACTAAATCCGTATAACAATTTGACAAGCTCAATAAGTTACCCGCTATATTATAAGGTTGAATAAAATATTTATTTTTAAACTATGGTTTAAATTCCTTTGTTAATTTAACATCCTGTTATTAAAAACAGTTTATAATAAATGCGTGTCAAAAATTCTTTGCAATATTGAAACATTTTTCACCACTTACAACCGTTACATAATATTTTGACTCAAATGAGTTGATTTATTTGTGGTAATAATTGTTTTTCTAATAATTGTTTGTATTGAAGAGCGCGCTGCAAAACAAATATCTAAATTTATATAAAAGTCAAGGTATATTTAATTAATATCCATCATAGATTATATCAAAACTTATTTTTTTTTAAAATTCATAATTACATCGCTCATTAGACGTATGATAAAATAATTATGTAAAAAATAAAATTTTGAATTCGAAACTAAAATGTCAGATTGTGAGCAGTAGAGAGACAGTTAAAATGACATCTGCTGTGTACACTTTGAACCCCTATCGTTATGTAACGTAATATTCGCTTAATTATACCCAAACGATATAACAAACATATCCGAATGACACATGATCATTAAGGCTGAGGTGTAGGAACTACGCGCTACTACGTTCAAGAAGAGATCCTATTCACATGTCCCCTCGTCTTCCAAAACTCCGCTGTATCACAAAGACGACATGATTTACTCCATTAACTTAAAGTAGTAATAAAACAGATTATAATTATTATATAAATAAATAAAGACAGGAATTACAAGAGATGCGTGAGTCGCTAGCACTTATCGCCGGATATCTGAGAAGTATACTAGAGTATGCTGTAGATTGTGGTT
>DVPR01001867.1:0-10236 GCA_018239345.1 Oxynetra stangelandi | reverse complement strand
TGATGAATGTAGACGAAGCACGTCAGGTTTGAAAGGACAGAGATGTTTGGCGCTCCGTGCTCTCTGCCTACCCCGCTAGGGACCTGGCGTGACGGATATTTATTTATTTATTTATAAATAAATAATTTATATCTTGGGATATTTCATATAACACATGTTCATCATACTAATATCTGTTCTTGTTGAGAATGTAACCCCGCCGATAGCCGATCAAAATAAATATTGCATCAATTGAAAGCAACGTAATAGCTGGAACTATACCAAATGTTTATTGTTCACTGCATCTTTTTGCCTTTATACGTAAGTACATATATTTGGGATCGATAAATCGCATTGTTAAGACCTTCACGTGAGCATTAACCCTAAGCGCATAAAGGTTTTTGTTTTCTTATTTTAAAAACAGTCATTCAATAAAACCAGTTGCTTTAACACCGTCGGCCAGAAGATACGTATATTTTGTCATCTTTAGTCACGTTGTCAACACGTTACCGGTAAATATGTTTTAAACTTAATAATAATTAATGCAAATAGTTATTTTAATAACGACTTAATATTATTTAGCCCATATACAAAAGCTGCGACATAAATTGTTACCATTATTAATTTATCCTATTAGGTTATAAAATAAATTAGATATTAAAACAACCAGTGACCAATTAAAAAAACAAAAGAGTTTTTCGCCCAAATTAGATATGACTAAGATGTGAGTTTTGAGTTATTACATTTTTATTCATATAATTAATTTTGTTATTATTTTTTACTTTTAAAAAAGACAACGCCATCTAATAAAGGTCATCGTCATCATTATAACCATGAACACATTTATTATGCAACTGTTGGAAATGCGTCTCTTTTTAGACTAAGACCGGTGAACAGCTTACGATATTGGGAAACTGTGGGTTAGCAGACTAAGGCACCATGGAATATTATGAAAAACCGTCCAGAATGATGATTGTATTTCGATATTTTCCTTGATCGACGAAGCGAGTGATATTTTATTTTTATCCACGCACATAACTGCGTGTTGTTAGAGGAATGTGCCAGCGGTTAGAACGTTAGACCCCAGAATTGTAAACCCAAAAGTAAACTACTAACCTCGTAAAACTACTAACGTCGTATTTGTTAAGTAATTGTAAATTAAAGAATAAAGTAACATGAATTTTTTTTGCGTCGCACCTTCAAATATCCTAAGATATAAAAATAAAAAAAATATTTTTGAAATAATATAAATAAAAAAATTAAATAAATATTTAAAACAAATATTTTTGAATACGGCGAATATAAAATAGATCGTACAACGGTATCTTTAATCACTACAAGGTAAATAATCATCATTGCCGCACCTTATTATGTTGCTATAGCGCAAAGTTTGTCATCATTTAGTCATTTTGTCTTTGGTCCTTGACTGGACAGAAGTTTGACGTGAAATCTTAATTCAGACTTTAGATATATGGTATGTGTAGATAAATGCATGATTGTGTGGACTACCTAGTCTGCATGGCTTCAAATTGCATACCCAAAACAAATATCTCTCAAACAAAAACATATCCAAGTATCTACCTGTAGCTAACCTTTAAAATGCTAATTTAAAAACAAATTTGATGAAATATAAGCCTCGTTAACAAATACTGACAAGTTTTACCACCTGCTCATAAAATTCAAGGAGTTTGAGCCACCTTTTTCCTGTTTGATGGATCACATTCCACTTCTTAATACTTTATGCTATTACGCATTACATATAATGGTTATACCTACTTAAAAGGTGTGGTTATACCTACTTATCAAAGTGTCGTTTATTTTTATTGACATTTCTGCAACCAGGGGACATGGTGTACAAAAAATTAGAAACGTCTGAGTAGACTTATCTCCTATAGACGTTCAACTTCTTGTGGGGGTGATGGGTATACGTTGTATATTTATATAATCAAAACTACCAGTGATTAACTAGAGCACGTACGGAAATTCAGAAATCTTCTAGAAAATCTTTTGTTTTCTTTAAAAATCAAGTCAAAGAGTCAAAGGCAAAAAGTGTAGCAAACTAACGTGTAGCTATCACAAGTGACCTTTGTCGCCCAAAAATATCTGCATGCGACCACGAAAAAGTCTGTAGCAGAGTAGTATGTTATTTTAGTTTCCTATTTGTGGTTGTTCAAAAAAATATTGCTTCACTTACGGATGAGATGGTCGCCTCATGTGGGCTGGCAACCACGTAACTAACCATGGAGCCAACTCTAAACATAATACTAATGCTGGCACAGAATCGGTTCAAGAGCCAAAAGTCGGAGGGTTCTCGACCGGTCTGAACAGGTTATGTTCATTGGGATGAAATGTTTTGTATGTCCTTCAAAACTTTGGATTGAATATATGAAATTAGTCCCAATATTTATGTTTCTAACGTTTTCGACTGTTTGTGACAATGAAAATGATATACATTATAGGAAATGACTGTCATAACAATGTTGGTGTTGGTGACGTCCGCGGTGCTGGCATCAGGTCAACGACCCTCCTACGCCGGCAGCAGACCCATAGGATATCCCGAGGTCATAAAATCGACGACCACTGCGAATCCACTGCAGGATAAGTAAGATTCAATTTTTGCGATAAATTGTTTTATTTTTAATACTGTAATTTTTGTTTGGTACAAAAATGTTAATCTTTTAACTTTTTCTTTATTCCGTGCAATTCAGGCCACGCTTATTTGTTTTAAGGAACAGGAATGTATATGAATTGTTTTTGATACAATTCTGCAAAATTGTCGGTACGAAACATGCCTTAGAATTACTCTCAGTCATTAGTAATATTGCATAACACACAATGGTGGCCATAACATTGTTAATTTTAATATAATAATCTATTTTCAAGTGCCTGCATACTGACTCACTGGTCTGATTTTCCCCGATTGTAAAAAACACGTCTACGCATTGTGGGAGAATACAATTTTCCACTTTAGAAGTGCTAAATTGTTAGTATTACTTTATATATGTAACTCTCATATAGCATAGTATCCTCATCATTTAGTCGCAACTGCAACGGCAATGATAATTTAGTCCGCGGGAATTTCCAATGGTAATTAACAATTTTTACTAACATATGAATTTATGTTATTCAGAATAAATTTGCATTAATGACACAAATACTGCTGTAGCATGTATCATTTCTCTCTATAATTAATTCAACATATATGTACATGAAAGGGATTTATTTTTAATAGTACCTTTGAACTATCGTTAAGATTTTATATTTTATTTTAATATGATCTATATTAAAATATATTCTACGGATAACCTTATAATGTCATAGCTTCAGAAAAGATTCAAATCTAAATTAGCATAACAAGATTTACAATAATATTTTTAGGTCATATATTGCAGATGGTTTCAATTCATTTTTGATACGAACCTCAATTTGCGTACCTGCATCCATCCTAACATAGAACACTCATGTATGGAAAAACCTATTCGTCTTCACTCATTCCTTGAAGATGCCTACCTATTTTTATCCATTTCGAAAACCTATCCGCCGGCATTCTTAAGTTTTTCCATTAAAATAAGTAAGTAATTATAATACGAAATCTATGAATGTATTAGGATTAGTTAATTCATGAGAAAAAAAAACATGGACTGATTAATGGAAATTTTCATTGATTTCTACTAATTAAAAAGGATATCTCTTCATTTCTCATAAAGCGTATCGAATCATCAAGTAAGTTCTGTTAACAAACTCATTAAAAATACTTTTAGGAGAACCACCGTGAACAACAATAGATTTGGGAAACGTCTCCTTTTTAATGTAACAGAAAAATTAAATTGACTTATTTCTTTCAGATTTGGCGAAGTCACGACTCAACGTTTGCCAATCGAAGCCCAAGGCGACAGAGATCTGGTGGACCGGCTCAGTAAACTGCCAATAGACAAACAACCGTTTTGGTTCATCAACTGGCAGGCTTATGAAGCGCACAGACAAAACCCGCAAACATACCCGTTACAACCGAATCAATTTGCCGAGGGAAACCTGCAGAATTCCAATGCACCGGTCAACACCAATATTGGTTTAACTTTCGCTAATCCGACGAACACGGGCACCGACATTCAAGTACAAACTCCCAACAGCAATAGTGAGCAAAGCGCGCCCAACAAAAACACACCAAACAATAATGCAAATGTTGAAAATCGTTTTGGTACTACTCCTACCAGTGATAGCAATACTGACAATGGTGTTAAAAAAGTCGGACAAGAAAATTCTAATATTTATGGTTCCACTGGTGATACCAATAAACCAGAAATACCTTTAGCGCCATTTTTGCTTTTGCTGGCCGACCCTGTAGTCAAACATGAGCCCTATCAGAATCCTAATTATTATAGACACGAGTACTGAAAAGAAGACTATTACGCAGATATTTACGTAAAGATATTTTTTAAAACCTCGTTAAAGTGAAATATTGTGAATAATACTATCCGCACACAATAAGAATTCGTCTTAATTCAAGGACCATACAATTCTAAAATACTCAACATAAGTTAATTAAGAAATACATTTATTTTAATTGTACTGAATCAAGTGTATTTGTTTTGTTCAAAAATATATTATATTATAATTAAAATTACTTTAATTCAAGAACTTCCTCCTGAAGTACTTCCTGGACGTCACAATGTGGGACACTGCAAGAAACAGCTTTTCTTCATAGATGCACACATTCGCGTGTTGCAAATT
Source organism: Oxynetra stangelandi (assembly GCA_018239345.1). Classification (NCBI taxonomy): domain Eukaryota; kingdom Metazoa; phylum Arthropoda; class Insecta; order Lepidoptera; family Hesperiidae; genus Oxynetra; species Oxynetra stangelandi. The sequence continues at coordinate 5,526 of DVPR01001867.1, read as the reverse complement.
TCCATAAGCGACGACGTGACATACATATACATAAACATATATATATATATATATATGCCTGTGTAACCTTTAGACATATATCTTTGCAGTTTATTAAAATGCCAGCCAGATAGCTGTCATATCATTCGATTTTGACAGTGTTTGACATTTAATGTAACAAAATACTCTTCATCAATTCTATATAGTACTGTCATAGTTTATCAAATAACTTGCTTAGGACATCTAGGCACGTATTTATGATTGCTTCTGACAATCAGTTATGCAGATGGTGACCTCGCGAAACATGACACATCCCTTCTGTGACAAAATATCACTTTACTGGCCCTCACCTCCCTGAACAAGTGACGCAGTTGATGCATAATAAAATGGAGAATGAAATGAAATAAAACTGACGATACAAAGTAATAAAACACATTATATTGACTTTTAAATAAATAAAACTTAATTTAGTACTAAGCGTATCCTTACAGCTAACACCTTAAGTGACATAAATACAATTATATCATAATTCAATACAACGAAAAACACTGACTCAAACATTGTTCGTTAACTGAATCGAAGATTAAAACCTCCCTCATCTACAACTATACATTAACACAGAATGAACAGTCTAAAAGACAATACGAATGAAATTGCAAGAACAAACTAGAGTCCTATATTAAAAACATAAAAGTGATTCTTATAAATCATAAAATCTAGCCAAAAAACAAAACATATACACAATACCCGATCACGCGATAGGGGTTTTACTTTCATCGTCTTTATATTGATATGAAACTTATACCTTAGTCATATGTAAATATTAAATGACTGATGAGTTCTTTCCCGATCGATTTTCTCGAAAAAGCTAAGCAGATGGAATAGAAACAAAGCAATGTATACCTGAGTTATCTGAGCACTTATTGGCTCAATTCAAGTTGGATTCAAGTTTACATTACAACAGACATAAAAATATTATTTCACGATAGTTGTAGATAAGATGAGCCTTACAGGTAGAGCATATAAAGCACAGCCCCATTTGAAAGTTCATCCAGAACGCATAAACTTGTTACAAAAAAATCGGAACACCCATACAATATAGTTACAGGTATATTTTTTTCGAAATATATTCAGTACGTACATTCGTCTTTGTAATGTTTACTCCATACTGGAAACTGTAATCAATGTAGGATGCCTTAATTGTTTTTGTTACATTACTTTTTTGATATATTTATAAGATAATTTACATTTTGTATGTATTATAGAATCGTTATAGCATAAAAAAATTATTTATCTAATTACAGATCCAAGACATGCTAAGCATAGCACAAATTAATATGGGCTTGCGTATTCCAAGCATAATACATCGTTTTCATACGATCTGACCTAGATCTAGACCTTATTCTTCTAATTTTGACACATTCGATGTTCGAAGAATTAAACGTGGCATTTTCATGCTTAGCACTGTTAACATTTTACGTGAACGAAATATTCATTATATTACTGACAACACTAGAGCATCCAACGATCCAGTTATTGTGTTAAAACATAGGAACTGCCTATATTTAAATCCATAAATATATATGTATATTTGATTAAATACGCACAATAAATGATATGTGACCATTTTATTTACAATTTTCTGTGATTCGTTTCTATGCACGAAGCCTTTATTACTAATAGTAAAGCAAAATATTTCAACCTATAAGAAACGGATTCTAGAAACAAACACATAAACACATAACATTTAAACTGATCATATTTTAAGTGACTATTTCAATAGTGAATAAAATAAAATTACATTTAAATATGAAAAAATGTCCGTTGGTAAAATTGTTTTGGAGCAAAGAGGAATATAAAAGTTTTGCCAATAAAAAAAAGTAATGATCCTCAATATTTACTATTCTAGAATTCAATTAGTATCAAAACAATTCGGGATATTATTAATTAGTGTTTTGAAAATATCTAATAATATTATTTTTGGAAAAATTATAGTTTAGTCTCAAAGTTTATTGAAATCAGTGAATCTGAGTTGAAAACTATTTTTTTCCCAATGTTTACTAATCAAATACATGTCTAGGAAATATATATTATATTGTATGACAATAATCAATAGATAAATTGTAGTCTCAAGACAATGATAAAACCTTAAAAGATCCTCCTTAAAAGATAAAACCGAATTCACAAAAGGAACACATGAAAATCAGTCCCTAAAGAATTCTACGACGAAATATAATAAAATAAAAAAACTAATACCATACATTTGGTATCGTTCATCACCTAGGACAATTACTAAAGATTCATCAAACTAAACGCATGAGCAAAAACTCATAAGTACAATAATCACAAAACATTCACACGCGGAATAATAATCATATAAACCAAAATACATTTCAGTAATAAATTGAAAATACAACAAGATGGACGCTTATAAATTATTACATTACATTTTATTCGTAACATTTGGTTTTTGTAACTGCAATGTTATTGGTAAGCATTGAATTTGTTTTGCAAATAAATAATAGTTTGAGTTCCATGGGCGTGTGGTGACGTCCGGGAGAAACTTGGACAAGTATATGAAACAAATATTATATATTTAATTTCATAAATACATCTGCAATGTCGAAGCTTAGCAACGCATCGGCAAAACCTCTGGTCTTACAGATACCTACATGCGAAGAACCACATGCATCCCGTCCGTCATACAGTTAGGAATTCCAATAGAAAAAATATCAAAACTGCCAACCACGCTATTTCACATTAAACTCCCTCACAACCGCCCCGCACGCCCGCGGTCCATCAACTGCAAAATAAACAACAAGCGTGGCCGATAAATAACGAAATCGAAGAAAAACAAAACACAACACCCAATCATTGGTTCCTACGTAGTTTCGAACGATTTTGTGTCTTATTACCGTGCAATAAAGATCACCGCGCACAGTGCGACCAGCGCGGCCCGGGGGGCGGGGCCGGCGGCGCGCGCGCGCGTCACGGACGGCAGCAGCACGCTCTTGTAGTGGCACGTCTTCTCCGACGTGTCGTTGTTCGTTAGTTCCGTGTAATTCGGATAGTTCTGGATTTGAATGAGCTGCGGATATCAAAAGGAATGATTCAATTATACGAGTACTTATGCGCACGCTGGAGGATATTATCGGTACAGTACACACTACAAGATAGTAGGGAATTTCATGCGGCATGTCTTGGTATAACCGCAAAGGAATCTTCAACGGAGGGTTTTTAAAATTAAGTTTACACCAAGAGTATCAAGGATTCAGAGTTACGTCAACATATATGAACAGAAAACTCACAGCGCCCCAGCCGTTGTCCCGTTTCTTGCAGAAGGTCATATGCCAGCCCCAGTACAGCGACTTCTCGATCTGCTCCGTGAGCAGCGGCTCCGACCAGGCCATGTCGTTCAGATGCGCCATGAACGTCTTGTTTCGGAATTCAGGAGGCTCCTTTATAACTAAGCCCTCTGTGTGGACAAAATAGTAAAATAATAAGAATCCAAATTAACATCTCCAATACGTATTAAAACAGGAGCAAATCTTTTTAAGTATCGATTGAACGTCGCACAAAACCCAGTCACTTAAAATCAAGTGGAAACTGTCCCCTATAAGTCGCATCTTTATATAGACAAAAGTTAAGTTATAATGAATAAAAATATCACCAAAGGGTGGCATAATTAATACAAATGTGAACATTTCTACTTACTCATTAAACCAACGCCCTGGTCGTCACCTAACATGATAGCTTCGTCAGCGCTGTTTTGCTTAATATCAAACTCCAATTGAGGCGGCAGACCTTCCCAGCTACTGTGATCGGAACTCAAATTTATTAAAAGTAATTTGATAAACTTTTGTAAGTCGCTCGACGATGAAACACACCGAATTATATATTTTCGAAAGCATAATATAGGGAGACAATCTTTTGTAATTTAATACGCGATTACACATGCATGTTAGCATATCGACGCATAAGAAACGGTATAGTAATAATAATATGACTGAGAAATATATATATACATACCCCGATGACAAAAAGATCTTTTCAACATCCAACATGCTCAGACCATAGAACTCCTTGACGCCAAACGTCTGGAAGAACTCCACGACGGGTGTCATCGAGTAACAACCGGCAAGCTCGGTCCGAGGATAGTACAGCACGAATGACAGACACATCTCCTAGAAATTCGAACTTAATTAGTGAAAGTTCTAATTTATACTTATTATTAGCTAAAATTGTATTTAATAATAAAATAAAATTTAGAAAAAAATATGCAGTACATCATTCTATAGGATTTGTTTACCTGAGATGCAGAATATCCACCCAAAATTGGCTTGTCACGTGACGTACTATCGTAAGTGCATTCGGTTATCAGGGTATCGCCTCTCTGGAATTTTCTTCCTCCAGGAACAATTCGAGATTGTTGGTAACGCGCGTCGTATGAATTTTCCTGTAGTAGACAATATATAAATCGCGCCATCTAGCGTGGACAAGGCACACTATTTTGATAACTAAAAGAGTTACCGAATACTTGGAGATTTTAATTCTTAATGTCTTCCCAACAGATGGTGTTAATACTAATGATAAAAATTAATTAAACAAAAAAAAACAGATGGCGTTTTCTCTAAGCAATTTTAGTATTCTAAATTTTCACTAATGTATACTCAATATTACCTCGGAAATTCTTGATAGCTCCTGCGTACCGCGAATATGTTTGAGAGAAATCTTTTTAGCGGTGCCGTGCGCATGTAGCAACACTGACACAATATTGATGCCTTCTTCTGGCATTGTCTGAAATTGTTAAAAAGACATTATTATACAATTGTAATAACAGCAGCGCCGTTTCTAATGTATTTCTAGTTTAAAAATACGTTTAAATACGTAGCATAGAAAATTACTTCGCAAGAAGAGATTAACTGCCTTGAAAACCGTGGGATTTCCTAGGAAATTAAATAACGTTCAAACTTTGTCCAAAGTCTATTACAACTCAGTTTATCTAGCCCTATATCCATTATCACGGAGAAAGTTAACCAACTTTAGGGTACATAATCGCAAGTTTAAAGTAATTATAGGCATTATAACGAAATACTGTAAATAGTTATATAATGTCAACAAGTTCGAGGAGCAACTTATACACAAGGTACGCCAAATTGAACCTAATGTCCGTAAACATAAGGACCTTTATGAATTATTTCTATTTAAAATTCCAAAAAATAAGTTATAAACTCACATTATTGGTACACTCCTGGCTACATATCCCCACGGTTCTGTAATGTCGTTGCTTTGGTGGTATTATGTGCAAAGCTGATATTCCCACGCCGGCACCCAACAAAGCTGCATCGTGCGCGCGTAGCGATGGCGTGTAGTGGATCCTGATTCCTGAACTGTCGAGGACTGAAAATTAAATAAAAATAATCTTTAATGGGTCTACATATATTCATCCATCGATGGTTCGGGCATCTAGAGAGAATGGATGATGAAAGAATGACAAAGAGGATATAAAACGCGAGTGTTGATGGACGTAGGTGTCGAGGGAGGCCA
>DVPR01001866.1:0-10236 GCA_018239345.1 Oxynetra stangelandi | reverse complement strand
ACCGCTGGTTTTTTAGTGGCGTATACCGGGCCCTACATCTTAACCGGGAGTCCCACATAACCACCCCTCCCCCGGGGTTGGTATGCACAAAGCAGATTTCAGCGAGAAAAAAAAAAAAAAAAAGTTGAAATAAAATATGCAGCATATAGAGCGATTGGTGCTAGACAGGTAGCTAATGTTTGTGATGACTTCCGCCTACTATCTGCAGTGGCAACTATTTTGTTTCCTCGTTTCACTCACGAAAGTCACTAGAAAGAAAAACAATTTAGCGCTACTCGTTTTCAGTGCGACAGATTCTCGAAATTGTCGGAGTCGAAATTAAATTCACGATGGCGACTCGGCCGGTGAACAATTTTGCAGACGGAGCAAAAAGTTGTGTCGACAAAAAGACTCGTTAAATTGATCATTTCGGGAATTACCTTTTTGCTTTTACCTTAGCTTTTTTTGTTACGATGAAAAACAAGTGAACTTAATTGATCGGGAAATTATAGTTGAGCGTTCAAAAATTTTCGGGCTGCTCAATATAGGAAAAATAAACGAGAGTGAACTTTATACATCGGAATTTATAGTCTAGGATTAAACTAGTTATTTTTGGAGCTAAATATACGGGAAATAAATAATCGAGTAACAAAGTTTATAAACGGTGGATTTAAAGGGTAGCGTGGCTTGTTACTGGGTATTTTCGGAAGTTACTCATACATGTAAAGATTTTTTTATTTATACAAACACATACATATGTATGTATGTATGTGCATTAAGTGATTCACTGTCATATCTCAAAATTATTCTTTGCTTAGTTAGAATAATGTGATTAAATAAGATAGACCTGAACTGTATTGGGTTTGACGTTACTGTAATTAATATCTTTTTTTACATATACATGTCCCATAACTGACATATAATATGGTACTTTACGTATCACTCATAACTGTTTAGTTTCCTTAGGACTTCTATGTTAACATAACTGGCTTACTGCGAAAGAATATTGAGCTTCAAAGATCAAAAATGATCTGGATTCTTTGCGCGAAAACTGAAGCTTGATATCATTTTTCCGCCTCAAGAAGGAAACAGAGCGTTGAAGAAACCCTGTTTGATTTGGAATGTGAAATACTTGCCTTTAACACGAGTTGACTATTAAAATTTATGTGAAAGACACAAAGGAACTCGGTCACAAATTTCTTTGTTTGATTTTGTTTAGGAGTTTTTTAAGAGTGGCACCGAATGTAATATATGCTGTATAAAAAATGATTGTTTCTTAAGAAGTATTCGCACAGAAACCAAATTTTCTATCTTCCAAGGGTCATGATTAACGATTCTAAATATCTTCGGAAATCTTATCCATACCCTCTTCCGATAGTTTACACAAAAGTTACTTAGAAGAAAAAGCCTCACTGACCCATTTAGTCAGCCGGCGTCTGGTTTTGGCGTCTTGCCACCAACTTCACTAAACTGGGCCTCCTTTGGCCAAGTTTACACGACCGTATATTTCAATACACAATTCATTACCAACTTTATGTGTAATAGATAAAGTTTAAATTACACTGATACGTTTTGTGAGAATTTATCGTCAAATGATACTTCGATTAACAATTCTATTGCGTATAAATACGGTTTACATTTGTACGAACGTAGGTCGTTGGATAGTAAAGTTATTCGCAAGATACTGTTAAATAATAGGACACTCGTAGTTCAGTCTCGAAAAATGACTTATTGTGTTTAAAGAATGCTTTTTGTTTCCGTACCTTTGTTTCAAAGGAAGCCATAAAAACTAACAGTATCACAATCTTTATTATAGGCTGACTCACTTTATTTTTTATTTGTCTCCTCTTACCGTTCGATATATGTATTTACCAACTCTAGGCTGCTATAACTATAGTTTGATAATATAACTATGGTTCTATAATATGACAAGTATGTATGAAACAATAAGATAATTATTTAGTATTCTCTTCGGAAAAGATAAAGCTAAGTCGGTTTTGCTCTTAAATGATTAGGTTAGACAGGGCTGTTGGCGTCTGACTTCCGACGAGAACAAACATTTGCCTAATGTACACGGGTATTCTTTTGTCTAGATGTAAAATAAACCTGTAGTGTATAGATAGTCAGATGCTTGGTTTTTATAGCAGTCTCCGTGTCGATCGGGTTCGGATTGATGTGTGCGAGTTTTTCCATGATATTATATTTACTATATTATTATTAATAACCAGCAGCCATAATACTATCCTATTTGTATTTCGAACGGTAACCGGAACCCATCGGGTATTATACAAGTTCATGGAAAGTAACTCGAGCCGATTCGTCTTCACACTCAAGATTTAGCATAATGCCGAATATCCTAGTCCTTGGAAAAAAGGCTGCTTTATGACTTGTATAAAGGGAGGAGATGCGTAGCCTTCCTTCATTTCGTTTGCGGTAATAACATAAATTACTCACAATTGCCCTATGGAATCGCTTTTATATCACATATTTTTAATATTGAATGAAATAGGTATATTCTGCACGATTCTTTATTAATTTTTTATTTATAAATATCTTTCATAGGGTAAACGCATTCATACATATATACATTTTGTAAGCAGCCGAATGTTTTTAAAATTTTATTTTTGAGTATTTAACACTAACATACTGCAGGTAAACACAAAGCAATTAATCAAAGTAGTAACTGATTCCATTTCAGTGTAAAAGTTCGTACGTATCTGTCCTTTTATTTTCGAATACACAATCCGTATAGAATATGAGTGCTCTGGGGCGATTCGGGTTGCAGCTGTATTTTAATTTGCAATGGCTCACGATAGTTCTTTATTTTACCCCTAGAAATAATAAAAAGAAAATATAGGGTAGTATTTATTTTTTTCATTATAATTATGTCTTTTCATTCGGATTTTTTGTAAAATAATATTCGGTATACATAAATTAAAAATGTCTTTGGTTCTTCTTTATTTTATATAAACTTTCATATTAAAAAACCGGTACAAAATAACTGAGCAAGGTGGAACAAAAACCGATGAGTTTAATATAAGCAAATTGCTTTCTTCATAATATGTAAAGCAAGGGTCATTATAGCGACAAAGCGCCCGGTGGTGTACCGTACTTTGTGTATTGGTGTAAAAGAAAAACGGCAAGCCATAATCTTCCTTAAATGCTTTTTGTGCTACATATTTTCTCCTTTTACAGTCTTTGTGCAGCTTCTCAATTTACTGACCAGTGCGTTTTAAACATGTATGACGAAAGAGAAATCGTGATTTTAAATTTGTTAGACTCTTAATTTTGCTTGTAACTATTTTGGATACCTTCGTATTATGCAGGGGGTACACTATGGATAGGTAAAGGCAATTTAACCCAAGCACTATAACGTATTTTACTGTGCTTCGCCAATAATTACTAAAATTTGTATTGTGTTCTAATTGTAAATTATTAGTCTGTAAGAAGGTAAACGTTAACACTTACAAACGGAATGTTCTGTTTATATTCCCAGTAGCATGTAAGCCGATGAATATTTTTTTGCCAACTGTCAAAAATTTGTCCAATAAAAGGGTTGCCACGGTTAGTTGGCTATACTTATGGCTTAGAGTTACAAACGTTATCGTAATTGTTTGAACCGTTATCGGTTATCAGAGGTCACGGGGACGGGCCAAAAGGCGGTCTTTCTCACATCACTCTTCATCACGTTTGTTGATAGCATACGTTTCGCGCGCGGAAGTAGCGTTAACGTTTGGGACATTAAAATATTTAGTACGAATGCGCGAACGTATAATATGGTTCGCCCTATTTCCATTAATAGATTACTTCCGTAGATGTTTCGGCGAATGCCATATTTAAGAATTGATGGTTATTAAACAACTAGAATGACTCGGACACGAGTTAATATATTGTAGCGCTTCTATTAAAGACTGCAGTTTCACAAGTCTAGAATTGGCTTAGGTGATTTATTTTTACAGTAGACGAATTATTGTATGCAGAAGCTAAAGAGAGCAAACGTAGTTATTAATTACACATGCCGTCTAAATTGTTGCTGGAATGTTGCAAATATTTTTTATAGGATATTTTTATCCTTCATACACAATTTTCATATATTATTCAAATAGCTATAAAATTATGGTGTGCATTGGAAATATATATTTCTAAATTGATTATTATTGATTATATACTTGTAGTTAGTGATATTTTTTTTTACAAAGTTCTGCAATAAATAAACCGTACGTTTCCCTCTCCACCTTTTAGCACTATTCCAGTTATTAATTACCTGCTTTTACTTGTTACACTAATGAAGTACTGGGACGGAATGATCTTCCAGTTGCCCCAGTCACACTTCGACCTTTGTCACGTTTCCCCAATTTTCCCATGTCATAATCATAATCTTTTTACTGATGTATTTTTGGCGCGGATTAATAATATAGCACATCTATCTGTCTAAGCACAAAATTGTTTGAGATTTCTCCTAGTTTTTTTTATTGAATAATGCAAACAATAGATCAAATATGCATTTGACAAACACTGTTAATTATTATAATAATTATAATTTGGAATATCACGAATATTACCCGAAGATAATTCACTTCGCAAGGCAAGCAATTAAGTCTCACGACATAGTTTGAATAACTTTATCCACATTGCTCAAGTACAGGTACGCATTTGCAAATAATAATACGTCTAATTTGTATGCTGCTTCCATGTGACTTAATGTCTGCAAGTGATAATCATCGTTCATTAAATTTTCCTATTTTATTAGTTTTAACTATAGTTGTGTTGTGATTATATTTTATAATATTCGTGCAAACGACTTCGTGCATGTCGATTTTACTAATAATAGTAATAATTACTCATGACTCTTTCTACTCATGATTCTACGTATATTTTCGTGAAAATTACCTAGAATTTGTTTGCTCCTTGTTATACATATGGTCGTCAACTATGATCATACCAAAGTTTTAAAAATCCATTCTGTATATTCGCGTGACGTGAGTGGAATAAAGAAGTATTTTATTTTTACTATTATTAACTTCTTTAGACCTGCTCCTAATTAGTTCTCTAAGACTGTATCAAGTGACTATGACAATAAATTGTATTTAATTACAGTTATCGTGAATATATTCAATATGTATAATATGCTTTCTGCCTACCCCACTAGGGACCTGGCGTGACGGTTTTTTTTTTTTTTTGTATAATATTCAATATCTAATGGAAATAATCGCCCACGTTCCCACGTAAAATAAAAAATGATAAATCGAAAGTTCTCGGGTTTATAAAGTATTCTACATATATGTATTTTTACTAGAATATCAGTAATGCAGCCTCCTATTCTATCAGTTTCAGATTTGACTTCTTTGCTCGGACCTTTAACTTTATGGTTATTTTTCTTTGTATTCCGTTATATTGATATTATTCGCTATAACGGTAAAGGAATTCATTTGTGTAACAGAAATTGTGAAATCGACCAATTTGCAAGGGCTAATAATTTTATTTTATAATTTTAACTGACCAAACACCCTGTATGTTTGGTCAGTTGGTCATGTGATGTTGAGTGGTCACCATCATCTGTGGACACTTACACTTTTTGAATAGTGGTCAATATAACCAACCGTAAAACGAAAAAGCGCTTGATAAGAATAAATAATCTGAAAACGTGAATAAAATTTTAGTGCTTAAACTAAATGCATATTTATTCACTAAGTACCTACTCTGAGCGCTGAACATGAAGTTGAAGTTTTTCGCAAACTTTTAACTACTTTCTCCGTGAATGTGACTGAAAAATATACACGTCACAGGTGTGGCTCGATCGTGTGTACTCAAAACTGATTGAATGACTACGTTATTTAGATAATATGTGATGCCAATAACTGTTTTATTGATAAACAAACATACCGCAGACATCAGATTCGCCCGCGGACAAAAAATTGTTTTCGAATCCCAAGTACATTGTAATTATTCGGGTGTAATGTTAAATGTTGCATACTTTCCAATTGAATAAGTCGATTTCTACAAACTGAACCATATACAAAGAGAAACATTTGTTAAATTACATGGAAATCGGATCAATGCTGGCAAAAATAAAAAATATATTATAATATTTCGTTGTACCAAAGATGTTTTCCCAAGACCCCAGCCCTCCTCTTCCAACGGTTGAGTCTTTTTATACATAATAGACTCATCATTTCATATATTATAATAACCATAATAACAAAACAGTGTTACCATCAGTAGTGCAAGGTTAATCCGCAATTTGAAGGTGTTGCGCGAAGGTAGCCAAAGTTAAGTGTTAAGTGAATAATGGCAACGAACATATGCAACGTCACCATTGTTGGATAGATAAACTTAATATGGGGCATTAAGTATGTACCCACTTTAAAATGCTACATTTCCACTTAAGAAACTCGAACATATCTCAAAAGTTTCATATGAAAATGTTACAAAAACTTTACAGCAATATTTGAATAAATGCACAGTTACTGCACTTTGTTCCGCAAATATTAAGTTAATCACTTTTCTGTACATTTGTAAAGCCTTATGTTCCTTTTCCCTCTGCATAATTGTATGTACGAGTATACTCGTATGTATGAGCATAATTTTTGCATTTATTTCATTTATCGTCCCCTAATTGATAAAAGCACATTTTAATAATGTGGAATAAGCTTGTATCATTTTAACTTCATTTACTAATATAAAAAAGCATACATTACTACCTGGGGGTGTTTCAGCTTTGACATACGGTAGCAGCTATGTTATCACTATATCGAAGTTGAATATAAATATTTATTCTCTAGAGTGAATTAACATTGGAGGCAACCACTATTTTCTCTACATGTCTTTCCCTCTTTCTAGTTACATTTTCTCCGAAACAATAAATTGATCAAGTTTACTTCTGATGTATGGTGACGTTTGAAGACAATAAAGATACCCAACCCCACCGTCAGTACCATTATCAACGCTTGTTTGCCACGGAAACAAGGCATGGTTAGTGTCAAACTTTAACTTTAATCCTGACTGCGACTAGCCATTGCAGAGTGTATAACTCTGACTAAGTATTTTTTCTGTTTATTAATTCATTTTATTTACTTAGCAATGGATAACAGTAAAGTATAACTAGAATTAACTTCCGAAATTTCTTTTAAATATTCTTCTTACATCTCTTATTGTTGAGTCATAGAGTACATTCATACTTTTCCACATTTCTCGAACTGCTCATAACTTTTAAAACGCATCAAAAACTTCTTGCCAGCGTGTTTGTGCTCATTACTCGAGTCGCTAATACGAATGTTCTTTTGAAGACATTTTGCTACTGTATTTATTCTATAAGTTCATGAGATAAAGTTTTCTTCGTTTAGTTGGTACTCGTATATCAAGGCTTAAATTCACATGGAGTCATATTAAAGTAAATGTCAATCTTTTATACTTTTATACATTACAAGGTACATACAGTCCAAAGTAAGTAATGAATAATTGAAGGCTCAAATAATGGATGGATTAAAAATCTTAAAAAATATTTAATCTACACAAAATGTGTTTAACTATATTTATATCAACTAAGGAATGCCTCCAAAAGTTTTAAGTTCAAAATAATAAATAAAGATCAGTAAGTTGTACATTGTTGTATGTACTTAATGAATATGTTGACGTATCTGTATAATTAATTGATTACAACTCAAAATTAAAATTTGCTAGAATTCTCTTTAATTATGTGCGTATTTGTATTCGCTCCTCGAGTCGCTTCTAAGAGTGGTAAGTTGAGAGTTGTTGCTTTCAATTCGCTTGTAAAGTTTATTTTCTCTAAATACTAGTATACGAGAAACGGCACATTCTGTGGTTCAAAACTGCTAATTTCATTTACCTCCCGAAGCAACTAGAATGATAACACCTTTGTCAATAATTGCGCACCGTGAAGAAAATAAAATAAAATATTACTTATTTAGAAGCAGTTCCAGTAGCTATAACAATATTTTAGATAAGCGATGAATGATTTCAGCATTAGGTACTACTACTTTAGGAGTTTCTTTTACTTATCATACCTTTGCGTTGTCAAGCTGGAATACAAAACATACAATTTCAAGATACAGTTTGTCCAGTAATGATTGGGGAAACCAGTCTACAATGTATACTTTGACGAAGGAAGTTCGCATGATTTGTGATTTCGAAACTGGGATAAGGTAGAAACATTAAGATGTTGGACAGCCTAACTCATGTGCGCCATGGATCGCGTTGTGCTCGCTTCACGTTTTCGTGTCTGAAATTTTAAAGTCCAGTGTTAAAATTTGATAGTTCTACAGTACATTCTCTTTACGGTTTTATGCCTACATTGTCAATATATGTTTACACATAATTCATATCTGCTCCCGTTAATTTTAGAATTATTTTCCACATAACGAACACTAGGCGTTTAACTTCTTACATCCTTATATTATAATATTTTTATTAGAAGTCGTTGTTTCGTAAAAAACAGCTGTTCTGCAACTCGTAGTATGCAGTCATCATATTCAAATTCAATTCAAATTCAAATTCTTTTATTCATTGTAAAGTACACAGATACACTTAATGAAAGTCATATTTTGATACTTGTTCCTCGGCTTTGTGCGCCCTTCTTATTTTTTTTATTTAGCTATAGGCTCGCGTTTTACTGCTATCCCACCTCATGGAAAGCGGGATGCAGCCTAGGATGAAGCACGCTTATATAATATGTTAATATGAACAAATTATACATATATTACATTTGTCGCAAAAATCAACAAACCTACTTACATTTATTCTAATGCAGTATTTGTAAAGATACTGTTCATATTTATAAATATCGCAAAAGTAAATAAAAATTGAGTAACAAAAACGGATGAAATAATAAAATCTCTTGCGTAAGACGAAAATCAACACGATGTTGAGATAAGCCGGGATTAGCTGTATTTATACCTAGCTTTGAGTTTACGACTCCGCCGTCATTCATTCACATTTTCACACCTAAAGCGTCTAACGATAACTAGTTCAATAATGTAAGAATAAAATATCAATTAGATTTAAAAATATATATAATACTTTATATACATAACAATAAAAGTAACAAATATTTGAAAAGAAACATAAAATTTTAAACATATTTTCGTAACGTTCAAATTTAATATTCAGCATCTACCACGGATCTGTTGTACCTTCACTCTTCTGTAACGGTTTGAATGGATTTGGATACTTATTCTCGTATTAATGACTAGCCGTCCGCGCGGTTTCACCCGCGGTTCATACTGCTTTTTATACCTGATAGAAGCCAAGTCGCACAACGGCTTTGTTATGTGACATTAGTAGTTGACATGCCGATAGCAGCGCCACTTACCGGGTCCAAATCATCCAGGAGATCATCGAAATATCCATATAAAATTTCAATCCAATCGCTTCAGCCGTTTAGAAGTTACGGGAAAAAGATAAGTACGGAAAGGTAATTCTTACTACCCGGTGCCCTATTACCCGTTCTCCCGTAGGAATGAGGCATTTTTCCGAGGCACAAAGTTGCCTGTGTTCATCAGGGATAATGTCGTCTTCTAATGGTCAAAGAATTTTTCAAATCGGTCCAGTAGTTTTAGAGCCTATTCAATACAAACTAACAAACAATCAAATCTTTCCTCTTTATAATATTAGTATAGATATGAAGAAGAAAGCATAACACCCATTGTCGTAGGAGTAAGAGTATTGAGTAGTATTTTACTTAATGATTATTTTATCAATTTCTATCGCATTTCGTGGTTCAAAAACGTACCAAGAAGCGAAACGGTGATATTGAATGTTTGTATGAACATATATCAGAAAGTAATCCTCCTTGGTCCTAATTACCATCATATCATCGGTTGAGTTTCGTGCTTATATTTCGCTTTGTACTCCACAAATATTTATCGCGCGGACAAAGCCTCTGTTTCTTGTGAACAAAGATGTTTAAAGTATTTAAGGTTTGACAGCAAACGTATATAATCGTATTGCGCAACCCACGGAGCCTTGTCATTGTAAAGGATTGTAGGAAAAAGACAATCAGCTTCGTTAATTATTGAACAAAATTTAAAAGGTATCGAACGATCCAAGTAAACAACATTCCAATTATTTTTAAATTTGATTACTTGTATATCAGAATATCACAATTATAATAAATATAATAAATAAATAACTAAATAAATAAATAACCGTCACGCCAAGTCCTTAGCGGGGGAGGCAGAGAGCACGGAGCGCCAAACATCACTGTCCTTGCAAACCTGACGTGCTCCGTCTACATTCATC
>DVPR01001865.1:0-10240 GCA_018239345.1 Oxynetra stangelandi | reverse complement strand
CCCGCGCTCCTCTCCCCTCCCCCGTTCCAACACTATGGCGATTTCAAATTCGCGAAACTCCGAGGCCCACCCGTTATATTAGTTCTTATCAATATTATACTCGTGCATTCTAAGACTATTACTACATAATGCCACTTTGCCCAATAATTTCAATGACCATTTGAAAATATGCCCTCCCCAAATTATTATTTAAACGTACACAAATTATCTTCATGTAGCAATAAATATCTAAAATGAAATAGCCTGTCTGCTTGTTTCCTGCCTATATTATTTCTAATGTTTTTAAAACGTGTCTTGATTAAATTGATATCGATACATAGTATTCGTTTTTATGAATCCTTACATCAGGAGCAGGTATTTGGAACAACACTAGGCAACTTCGAGTGACCTCAAAGTTTCTACAGCTCCATAAAATTTTACATTGTTATATGTGTAGGAACACAAACTATTATAATTATGCATAATAATATCTCAGTTACGTACACACAAATTCAGTTTTGCACTAGAGATAGTGACACGAGAAGTTCAGAAAGATTTTCAGAAATCTTAGTTCTCCATCGTTTGTCATTATATTTAATAATATGTCTAACTTTACAGAGATTTCTTCAGACTTAAATCAAATTATACTGGCATTTGTCAAACATCTCTTAGAAGGGAGATAAATGCAAGAGTACTCCTAAAATACGAAAGGATACCCTTTCAAAGTGATTGCCATCTAAAACACTCTTAGGCAAGTGTCCACTCGAGCGATTTGGGTTCATTCAGATTAGAGTAGTAACCAATCCGGTCTTTTGTTACTTTTTACTTTATAGATCCGGTTAAGAAATATTTTTTATTAAACAGGGCTGGCAAACAAGCCGGGGAACACAGAAGCGACACCAACGCGTTGCCAACCTATCAGAGGCTACCGAAATTACTCCGTGTATAAATTAAAAACTAATTTATTTCGTCCAAAATATTTGAATTTTAATTAATAACAACCGTCTTACTTTTTAAATTAATCAAAACTTTTGGGTCAGTAGCATTCACTGGTAGTACAGCTATTGTATCACCATCATGTCTCTTTATGCATCAGAAAAAAATTACAATTCCGTCGCAAAAACACACACAGACATTGTATGATAAATGACACTAAAACAGATAAACGAAAGAGATATATTCTCTGTCTCATGAAAGCTTGGTTTAGTCCCCCTTATTTCATTTATCTTAATAATAATCTCGTCCGTTATAAATCTTCTAAAACGATTCCTTTTTTCTCTCTATATTCGCATTGTTCGAAATTCATCGGAGCTCTTTGTCTTATTTAGAAATATTGTTCTGGAAGAAAAGCCTTTCTCAAATCCTTGAACGTATTATTTAATAGAATTCGGTAATTTGTATTTGTATGGTAATTACTAATCTAATATAATTTTACAGTCTTCTACTACTGCAGAACTATCAGTGCAATCAGTCTCTATAACACCATTTAGAGTTTTGTTTGTGAATCCTGAGCATATTCATTTTACTCAAATCTGCGTTTGTATATTTCATGTCATTTATAGGTTCGCTCATAAGCGCAACATTGCTATTACTTCCTTAATGTACAACTGTGTCACTATTCATAAAACGATATTAATGAAGTATATTACTATATTATATTACTTACACTTTTATGACAGCCATATCATTAAAAGTAGGTATCTCGCTCCATAGGGAATATGGTCCGTCGTTTGTAAGTTTAACGCGCTCTGTGGAACCGATAATTACGTTTAAATGAGAGTTCAAAGCTTCTGAATTTTGCTAAAATCTAGGTCAAATCGCTCGTGAAATATTTCACTATCGATAGGCATTAATAAAATTACATTATCCTGCTGCCATTATCAAGTAGACAAAAAAGAGAGGGTAAAATTTCCCTGGAATATTAAATAGACCGTCTTTTGTGCAATAAATTACACAGATGTCGACTCAGAGCGTAATAAATGTAATTTAAATATTCGAAAAGCAAAACGAGCTCTTGGTGTTTAAAAAATGAAAAGCGAAGCGAAAATTTCGTTAAATTTTGTTTTTTGCCATTGTATAGCGTATAATCTCTTAGTTATTTACAAATTCTCGTTATGCTATAGAAATGCAATTAATGCCATTAATTTTTGAATCGTAACCGCATGATTGCTACATGTATGTATTGTATGTACTATATCTAAATATTTAAATGGCTCTAGGGTTAACTAAAAACCATTATAATACATAAAAATAAATAAATAAATGCTTAGAATATTCCCACACCCCACCCCACGCTCCCAGGCCCACCTAAACTGATCCCAGCTTAGAAATAGGCAGTGCTTGTATACTGGATTCTACACATAACATATAAGTATATCTTCCATAGATATTTTTTACATTCAAAGAAATACACGACACAATGAGCTCATCATCATCCTCCTGCCCTTGTCCTCATGACACAAATATTTGTTCACGGTGGGAAGCGCACTCCAAACCCCCAGCTCGGTAGTTTGGTTCACTAAGCGCAGAACCAACGGACAGCGTATATTATATAATAATATTATAAATGCAAAAACGGATGCGCCTAAGAGCGCTTTGTTATCGAAATAACAAGGGAATCGAAATTTGATGTTAAATGTTCGACAGTGCGTATCAGCATCCGATCTCAAACTCACAGACCTACGAATAAAAATTTTATTCGCGACCGCTCAACGACGTGTTTGTTCATTCGTGAGAGCTTCTTTCTATTTATGTGAAGAGAGTAGCTAACGGACATTCACTAGTCACGAGTGGCTGTTGCCGCCCATAGACATCTGCAACCGACGTCGAACAAGACTGCAGGAAACCTTTAGACTTATTTTTGGCAATTCGTAGAAGTTTTGCTACTTTTGAAGACTGAGATGGTCGCCTCTAGTATACACGTGAAGCTGCAATCACACACTTAAAACCAACAATTTCTATAATAACAACTGCTTCACGGCTTAAAGAAGTGCAAGTACTTCCCCGGGCGAACCGTATACAGGTTCATTCACTTGACAGGTGCACCACTTAGTTTTAATGCATCGAGCTTATATTCAATGTAAAACAATCGTAAAGTATTCATTGTAGTTTGATTTTTTTTATTATTTTACACTTTCAGTTTACTTTTTAGATTTAGGCTAATATTTTCAAAAGATAAATGTTCTGTTGAGACCTACATGTTGCTGTTGAATGTCATCATGTACCTGTAGACTTCGCAGCGATTAAAAAAGTCTGTGGATGAACATTGAAAAAGTTATGCTTTTTCTTTTTACCTTTTCGTTTGGTGTTAGCTGATTATCTTAATATATGATTAAATATAAAAAGAACAAAATTTCTCTGTTTTAGATCAACATTCCACTTGTTAAATATTACAAATAATATTTTTTCAAAAGATTTCAGACTTTTCAAATGTTTCTTTCGTTAAATGTTAAACTGTACAGAATCAGGCTTTATACGTTGATAAAAGTCCTTTCAAATCGTGTTGTTAAGATGATTCTTAATTGAGATCTCGCAAGTAGGATTACAAACACAGATTCCAGCGGATCTAGTTCTAGTATACGAAGTTACTAGATTCTAGAATTGTTAAATGTTTTTGTAAAAGTAAGATTGAGCAGAAATTATACAAAGACTTATTTTTCCTTAAAAATTACGTGAAATGGTTATTAATAAAACAAGCTTAACTCATCCATTAAAGCTTGGTAATATTGCGTTAATCACGCTCTAGTGATTTACAAACTCACAAGTTTCAAAAACAGAAAATAAAATTATTATCAATAATTAAATATTTCCATTGATGTCCACTGCAACTTCTGCTGAGTTCTGAGGACAAATTGGATTTTCAACTTTGAGAAGGGTCGGTATTACTTGACAAGACACTTTCTAGGAGACTGTTCACAAACGAAAAGGGACATTTTGCTTTCAGTTATAGCAGGAAATATTAAATAATGCGATATGTATTTTGTTATGTTAACATGAATCGTGAAAAGTTCATTGTCGCCAATCAATGCAATCTGTGATTTTTTAATAAAAATCTTTTCATGATAACAATTGACAGAGCCTTGCCGACATTGCTCTGTAGTTGACAAACAGCGTCCGTTATTTCATTAAATGCATGAGGCAGGTGCAAGTGGTATAATTGAAACAGTATTACTGACTATCACTATTAGTAATTTACAGAGACAGAACATTTGACTACGTATGTAAACCAGTTTAGATTAAATTTTATTCGCCATTAATAAATAGGTAGGTAGGCTGAAGATGGATCGGTTTAAAATGAATAGATGGAGTTATTTTAACCCTTCGTACGTTTCCTAGATCAGCTCAGAAGTGGAACAACCTGAGTCATTTATATGTATAAATAAAATTAATGTTTATGAAAGATTTAAAATCCAACACCACTTTTTTATGACTGGTTTAATATTAGTGTGAAATGGATAAAGGAATTGTAGTTAAACAAATCGTAATGTAACAAAAATATGACTTGTTTGTTCTTATCCTTAATATCTTTAGTCATCTCTGTTCTTTCGTCAGCTACCACTAACAAGTTGATGTAGCAAAAAGTTTTCTATCACGTAAAACAATTCGCTAAGAACTGCTCAATAACACTTATTGAATGTCCATCTTTGTTTCGGATAATTCGGAAAGCCTCCGTTGCCCCGTTTGCTCACTGTCAATAACAGTTGGTTGAAAGTATAACAAGCAACTGTTATAAGGAAAACTTTTAGAAATTCGCCGAAGGTGGCATTACATCGAAACGGTATAATATGAGTAATTAGATTATTAATGTGCATGAGATGATATCTTTAAATATTCAGCCTGACAAGCGAGCAGAATCTTGTGATAATATGTTCGTTTTTATAAAGTTAATTCCTAATTTTATAATGTTTAAATATATAGGAAAATAGAATGCTCTGGTAGTGGTATTGATTGATAAACATACATAAAATACACCTATAAAATATACCTGTGACACGCATGTCAAAACAGTTGTTTCATATTAAGGCAGTTGGAAAGAGACTTAGGTTGAAATAAGCAGCATTTTCTACTCTCATTTTTTATATATATATTAAAAACACCAGGTACATAACTTGTTATATAAGTAACTAAACTAAAACAAGAGGAAATTTTACAGAATTAATTGCTTAATATGTGTTTAGTTCTCGAGGAAATATAAATTTAATAACCGCTAAACGGACAAAGTATTTGTATCGCATCGATTTCCATCTAATAAGGAAGTTATTTAGTAATTAACTGCTCCGTTTCAAAAGCATAATCTATCCAATCCAAAATGTCAAAGGCCGACCACTTGCGGAAATGAAATATTTATTTCTTCACGATCATCTGGGGATTAAGGGATTTCCTTATTTAAGTTTTTCGCTGGAGATTCGTTG
Organism: Oxynetra stangelandi; assembly: GCA_018239345.1. NCBI lineage: Eukaryota > Metazoa > Arthropoda > Insecta > Lepidoptera > Hesperiidae > Oxynetra > Oxynetra stangelandi. The sequence goes on along the minus strand of DVPR01001865.1, from coordinate 4,850 downwards.
GTGTACGTATTGCCGTCGGTGGTTCATCGCTGTACTGAATAACATCCGGTGTTGACAACTTATTTTTTTGCCTTTTGAAAAACGGGATGTTAACATTAAATAATTCGTTATGCACATTATTATATACATATGTTAACTTAAATTCGAGTTACAGAGAATCATGGGCTTCATCCATTTTGCACCATATGCGAATACTGTAAGCCAACTAAACGACATCGGAACGACACCCGTTAAAAAGTGTTTTGGAAATGTGAAAATGAATGATTATTTCTTTGTTGTTACCCACACATATGATGTAGGACGAGTACGAGTATCTCGGCTCAGTTAAAAGCGAGGCCTTCGGTTTGTTGATGAGGAACACTGGAGAAGTTTTAATGAGATTTACATAGCGCGTTGTGTTATACACGTACGTTTTGGAGGCCCTTTCTTTTAGCATGACAATTTGGGGTCGGCAAATTAATTGTTCAATTATAATAATTAGAGCACCAGGTGGCGCTTTTACTTCAATCAAACTGGAACTTCTCAATATCTATTCAATACATATGTTTCATATGTTTGAGGTTTTTGTTATAAGATGATAAATTTATTCGGTCAACATTTTAAAAGTACATTAAATTTGGTTTTTTTTTAAGATCACGTTTCGCAAAACCGTATATTTATATATATCGCATATGTTTTTTAAATTACTCTATTAATTCATATTTATTTCATTTTTAAATTAGTATATTAGCATTATGTGAATGTATAAGAAATGATTTGCCTGTTGGCTTCCTTCTTATTCGAGAATTTTCGGGTCGATCTCTACCCAGGATAATTTTTGTACGCTAAGCACAAGTGTTTGGTTATAAAATTATCTATTAAAAGGTGTATTTAGATTATTTTTTAACTCGTTTATCCCCTGCCATTATTGCTGTTGTGTTGTTATGGATCCGTAACAGTAATCAAAGTCCGTATATCTGTCGGTCCCTGTTATCTGATCTCAGGAACTGCAATTTCCATATGTACGTATACATATTTTCTTCCTTTTCTTTTTCCGATATACATATATTTTCTTGTGTGCGCTATAATAGCGTTAAAGTTGCTTGCGTTAAATTGAATCATTCTTAGAAAAACATCAACGGCAATTATGTATATTGTCTGTTATCTAATAATAGTCCATAATAACAAAACTCTCTTAGAATCGACAGTTTTTCAACTTAATTAAACACCCGGCAAATTGGGCGGTTAACAAATAATATACATACCTTCAGTATAGTATCTTGTATATTTATGTTACAATTTAGTTTTATATGATTTTAAATATAGTATAATAACCATAACCATATTAATTAAAGACTGTGGCGTTCGTTTTTCCTTAATTATTATTTATTGAAATCAGATAACATAAATCATATTAATTATTTTAATTTATTAACCCACAGAACCCCAAACACGTCTTGTTTGGCTGGTTTGACAAAAAAACTTTAAATAGTAAAATCTGCGCGTAGACTGAGTGTAAATTGTCTTAATATTTTTAATTAATAGTTATTTACAATCGAGACAAGTTACAGATGAAATGTCTCATACATTTCTAAACGTTCCTCAACCAAAGTATTCGCGCTATAGAGTTTCCAATTTATATCTGACACACGAAAATATGTGTTCAAAGTTTAAATGATTTTAAGCGTTGTAGATTTATAAGAGGGGGATTAAATTTTGCGTGGTGCAATAACTAAAAATTTACAAGAGTTATACAATGTTATAATGACGGTAGTATGCTCGAGAACAATTACCATTCTCGTTAATGTAATGTATAAGTATTTAGCAAGCAATGAAAATATAGCTAATGTAAAGTGAAATCAAAACAGAAATAAACTATTAAAACAGAAGAAAAATAAGTAATGAACAAATATTTAAATGAACTTTCTTTGTTTGCAAACACATACAACTTTGTCCATAATTAACAGAATGCAGTATTTGCCAGACAGCACGCTAGAAATATAAAGTAATTAAGAAACCTTAATTGATTACAATCCGCATAAAAAAACAAAATATTCAGTGTTCCTAGTAAACAACATATTTCCCTGTGATTGTTTTATGAATGATGCGAAGTATAGCGATCTTATAATGTCTCGTGGTAACTTTAGGTCACAAACCTAAAGAATATTGTGATATCAAATTCGTGTAAAGAATCTCCATATTGATTCCTATTTTCTTGGCGGCAACATTGCCAAGAGTGAAGCAAGGCATCACAAGGAAACCTTACCTTGTCAGAGTTGTTTTTAAGCTATTTTTAATGCGTGTGGATTATTTCACTGTAATTACCAAGTCTGGCAAAAAATGATATTTGCTTCTATCATTCTCACAGAGATCCGAATCCAAAAGTGAAGAGGAAAATAAATAAATATAACGAAAATAGTGATAAAGCTACACTGTATACTTCACAATTCTGTAACACATAGCATGCTGTGGTTACCTTTAAGTGCAAGATCGCTAGAATAAGTTTATATTTATGTAGTGTAAAGTTTATAGATGTATCCACTGTACCTTGTGTTGGTAATCCATAAATAAATAAATAAATAATAATATTTTTGGCAACTATAAAATTATAATTTCGAACACTTCGAAACACAACATAATATTTTCAAGCCCGCCATGAGTATGAACTTAAGTAATAGTATGCTTACCTAAGTAAAAAAGAATGGCACACAGATGACAAGAGGAGAGGAAGGAGCGGTCTCGGAAGCTAAATGGTTTTAAATCGCACGGAAGTAACGCCACGTCATTACCATCCGTATTTTATCCGCGATTTGGTGTCAAGTGGTTCGGTTTGAAACGAGCCTATCATTGAATGTTCATTCATCATTAATTTCAAAGTTGCCAAGCTGTAATTTTCCATGGGCTTACGTTCTTGAGATTCGTGCAAAAATATTTCTTTTATCATACCCAAAATGAGCTGCGATAAATAGAATCTCCAATGTTGAACTCTGTTTCATTGGAAGAATCCTCAATGGTAAATATAAAAAGTTGCTAAAAAACTTTAACCGATTCATAAGGTATCATTCGTTATAAAATAATATACTTCATAATATTGTACTAACGTATATCGGATAGTAACGGATAGGATATCGGATAGAATCGGATAGGATATGGAGGGAGAATGGAGGGTGTTGGCACTCAAGGGAAATATGGTCTGTCAGTGACATATTCAAGCACGGCTTGCAATATACAGCGTGCTCGATACAATAATAGTTTTAGGGTGCAATCAGTGCTGCCCTTACAACGTAAGCTCTTCCAAAATATTCGCAGACTAAGGTACTCATACATACGAGTTCTATGCCATAATGAGTAACAAAACCGGCTTCTTCGCTTACCCCATAAAACATATTATAATTATTTAGATACATCAAACCATAGTCTGTTGCCAAAGGAACTGTTAAAATTACCATGCCAAAACTGGCAAACCTTGGCAAAATTACGAGAAAAAAACTAAAACGCTAAAGCCATCCAACCGTCTGGAAGTAAAGATCAGTCATAGCTATCTGCATTTCATTCGCGACTCGGCGTAAAACAGCTTGCTTTGAAAATATGCCTATCATTGCAAGATGATTTATAATCTGCTCCAGGGTCTGCAAGCTACCGCCTTTTCTGACGTAACTCATATGTTGAAATTTCTCACACGGTCGGGGCTTCCACGTAGGCTACAGTGTTAATACTGTTTTATACATGTGTGTAACTAGTTATTATGATTTATTTATCATGGGATAAAGTAAATCTTAATGATTAAACGAAATAACTTTAAGTAAAGTCTAGTCCGTTAGTCAGTCTATTATAAATATGTTAAGAGAAAAGCTACATAAAATTTTAATATAATAATATTTTAATGCACATGCACAGTTTATGTAATGCAATCTCTTGTGCAGGCTTGTCTTATCTTATTGACGGCCAGTGTTTATTTTTATCCTTTTTGCAGTTTTCCTTCTTCATGTCTATTTTATGAAAAATTCAATTCAAATGTCAAAAATCTATTAAAAATATTGTGCTGTCTCAGCTCATCGAGTTATTACTGAGCTAAATTAGCATTATGTTGCATATTTATAGAGTTTATTCATTCTGAGCAGTCGCCAAAATCAAATATCAGTAACGCGTCTATGAATGATCCCAAATAAGACGTAATTGCAATTTAAAGTTTTATAATAGAATTTTGTGCGGTAATACCAAATGCACAAATAAAGCGGTTTTAATAATGTAAAGTACGGTTTTATTTAAAAATTTCACGGGTTGATTTATCGCGGCCGTCCTTAGTGCCAGGGGTACAGATGTTGCAGAGCCCGGAGCTTTGCAATGACAAATATTAATGTGTTTCGGCAAACGTACAAGTTAGCTAGACCTTATGTTTTAAATTGAGTTTTTTTACATAACTTTTACATCTGATATCTCCGTGGATAGCGAATTTCCTTTTTCTTTAGTGAAGTAAAATTGCTCAAAACACACTCAGTTATTTAGCTTTATTCTTATCATTATGTGAAGAAGATTGACTATCAGAAATATCGAAAGTAGTTTAAACAGCTTAGCCAGATTAAGTAAAATCTTTATTTATTTTACGAGTTTAATGTTATTAGGTTAATCTTCGCTAACTATAAAACTTTTTGTTATCTTATTACAAATTTTGGCGTCTTAAAACATGATATATTTCTTGTATTGTATTCTACAGAATGTTATATTTTAGACTTTTTGACTACAGTAGTTTATACACTATCGTTGTTACTGTAACAAGATGCTTAATTCTTGAAACCACCCCGCTGAACAGGACGAAACGGTTCGCTAAATCGTTTCTGCTACAGACTGCGAAAGAGTGGAATTCCCTGCCG
>DVPR01001864.1:0-10242 GCA_018239345.1 Oxynetra stangelandi | reverse complement strand
ACAAATAATTCTGCTCATCACAGAAATATTTGTCCTGGGTGGCGATCGAACCCACGGCCCCCGGTTCAGTGGTCAGGATCGCTAACCACTGCACCAACGGGCCAGTCGCCTGGTTATTAGATCCATTGGCGATCTATGTAAATCAGGCGTATATAAGATAATTAACAAGGGCTCTGTTCTATTACGCAAAGGATCGAAGTGGCACGAAGTTGATTTAAAAGGTTTACGATCCGTGCAATAATAGAGAAAGGTTTTTTTGTGTTTGATAAGTTTGTAGACAAATTCGAAACATTACATAAATCTTAACAGCTTACTATAAGTACAATAAATTTAGTATAGATCTAAATCGTGGATTCTAGCGATAATGGTACTGATAAGGTACGACTTTGAATAATTATGACATTCATTAAGTGTATATATGTGTACCTTATAATGAATAAAATAATTTGAATTTGAATTTCAATGTAAAGAAAGTTTCACCAAGCTTCCCACGAATCTTGAGGAAAAACTATTTGAAAATAACGAATGAGACATAGTAATATTTAAAATATTTTGAAAATTCCACACAGGTCGTGTCGCACTACAAAACTTTATATATATATACACTGTACTTCCCTGAAGTTAAGAACCGAAACTTGCCGGGCGTGTTGTGTTTCCAAATGAGACAGAGTTCTCTTTTGAGACATATATAAAACACCAGGGTTACACTCTGGCAAAGAATATGTCGAATTTCCAGATCAATTAATCTAGACTTTTATGTAAGCAATTAAAAAGCTGTAAGCAATTACCTATAACGTTTTTCATTAACGAATATCTAGGAGCTCTTAAATTTATTGGTTATAAAAAACACATTTCTTGAAAAAGACATGGCAACTACGCACGCACTCAAAAACACAAGAATAATTCGTAATTATTAATAAGCTAAGTGTTTTTGGTTCATACATTTAAACGGAGCTACATAGACATGAATGTAATAATAATTATATCTTGATTATAATTTTCCAATATACCAGTTTTACTTAATATTTCGTCACCATAATAATACCTATCTCTCAGTTCTTTTAAATTTAAACAATTATCAGCTACCAGTCAATGTTACATAAATACATATTTATTTATCTGCGGCACCATTTTTTTACCTGACAATTATTCTTCACAAGTATGCTTTACACTTTACCTTCACTGCACTTGAAACGATTGGAAATACACAATATATGCTATTGGAAGCAGTTGAATCAGAATGCACAATGAGAAACACTTATTCAACATCGTGGGGTACACTTTTCCTTATTCTTTGAGAAGGCATAAAATACTTTCTATTCTATTATTATTCCCTTCTATTATTCTTTACCCTTTTTCACATCTTCTATTATGGATTCTATTATATTATCTTATTCTTATCCGTTTCTATTCTACTTACCTTAGAGTTCACAAACCCTGATCTATTTAAAAGGCGATCTGAATCTCAATAGGTTACAATACAACTGGTATACGATTCATTTATCTTAGCGTAGAGAAGAGTAGCGTAGAGAAGAGTAGCGCAGCGTAGAGACGATAGTATATAGCGCAGAGAAGATAGTATTGTGGTAACGGCCAGATATGCTTATGCCCAAATACAACCCTATTTGAAATTTCCTTCTTTCTTCAGAATTAAGTCATAAATATAAGATCGCATATCCATTACCCATATTGTAATTATTTAATGTTATGATTAACATTCTCATATATAAATTAATTTGCAATAACATATTAATAGATAACAAACCATAAATATAAGTTGTTACAAATACTCATTTACTAAATGCCTAATAAATAAATTCCATCTACTACAAGATATTATATCAATAATAGTATCAGACCTTTGTAAGTATATATTTATTATGTTATTCGAGTAAACCATCCTATTGATGTTTAGACAAAAATAAAAACTGGTCCATTCCGACTTAGTAAGATATTATTTATTTTTGTGTATATTATTTATATAAATAATATTTTCAGTACGTTTAATATCAGGAAAACATATATTTTTTTCTGTGGTAAAACATCATTAAGTCACCGTGGCATATTTTAAATTCAGTGTAAATGGCAGTTTGGTGCCTTCACACTATTTATTTATTTTATTAGGGATAACGCAGCTTATAATTAATACAATAATTACTTATCAAAAATTCCGACAACTTAATTATACACGACATTACGGTGATTATACGTTCAACATCTTTATTATTATATGAATTTATATATGGATACCATCAGAATAAGTAAATAAATCATTGTTTATTATAAACCTAATAGATGTTTTGGGTATTGGTGCTCCTGAAGAGTCTTTGGCAAAATTAAATAAATAAATATCTTTAGATGCATTTACACAGGACCATCTCATTTTAACCAATTTCCAACTCATTTATGGTAACCACATATAAACTAATAAATATATATTTATATAGATTTTTAGCATCCCAGTAACAAAAGCTTGTAATATTAAAATATTTATTTCAGTGGAGAATCGAACCTGTAACCCTCGTACCCCATCTTCGTAACTTCTCAGCAGTTAGATTCACACGCAGCTAACAACAGGCGAGAAGAAGAAATATTGAATCTTAATATAGACTTCTCTATAACCGCACCTACTGCTCTAACAGACTAGTGGTTTGATATGCAAATACGAACTTGTTTATTTATGACGACCTCCAAATCAACGTCTATGAAACATAATTATGTATGTCATATAAGTGAACCTTAATTTTAGGCCGTTCTAATGTCCAAACAAATATATCCATTGTTTAATTAAAATTTGTCGTATGTTGTCTAGGGTTTCTCGTTTCTCAACTTAAATTATTTCCCGAAGCGTGAGAATTCTCTACCAGGATTTTTCGAGTTTGTCAAGAAATTTTGAAATTTTTACTAAAAATTGACCTTATTTTCTAGGTTTCACTTGTATCACAAATTATTTATTTATTTATTTATATAGGTCGCCAACACTCTTAACACTAAAACATTATATGTGATACATATAATACAGGGCAATTTCTTGGTAAATGCTCGAGTAGTCATAGGCAACGACATTACGTAATAAACATCATCAACAATTAATATTGATAGGTGAGATCAATTAAATGAAATGCAAAATTTTCGGTTTTATTAAATTGTACTTATTAATTAAAGAAGGCAACAAAACAATAAAATAAATAAACTATACTCGGTTGGGTTATGTAAAAAGAAAAGTGTATATTAAAAAGGGTAGTACATAACTTTTTTTAATTATTGGGTCCCTGCCGGTTTCCAATTTCACAAAATTCTTTAACGAAATAAAAAGTAATTAGTGAAGTTAAATCAATAAAATTACTAGTACATATATACACAACTATAAACACTCGTCTATCAAAACAAACCATTTGCTACAATCTTAAAACAATCTTAAAACTAAAATGCCTTTTATATTTATAAACTCTTATATTGATAACATGGCAATATTTTGATCAAACAAATCATAATTAAATTTTAATACCTACTATTTTTTAGGAGCATAACGTGAACTAAAACTAAGCCAGTAGCTCGCTAAATAATCAAAATCAGATTCCAACACGCCATCAACTATACAACGAGCATCATCTTCACTTTCTTCATCAGAACTAATTTGAGTTGACCTATCGACTAAATTTTATTATATAAAAAAATAATTTTCGTTTTCACGTGTTACACGTGTGTTTTTATAGTTACCTAGCGCACGGAATTGATTTCTCGAGTTCACGAGGCGTTAGGTTTTTTCCATCTCGAGTAAAGACAAATTTCTCGAAGCGAGAATTCTTTAAGGTTTAATTTGAATTTCAGTAGAATTTACACCCAAAGAAAATATTACTACATAATAAATAAAAAGTTTTATATTGATAATTCTTTATGTCTGAACCACTACCATTACATTTCTTTACATTTACGATTTACGTAAGCTGAGTATAGAGTATAGATTCGAGTATACTGAACGTTATGTATAATTCAGCTATATTTAATACTCTTAAGCTTACATTCCTTTCATTGGTCATTGAAAACATCGTTGGTGGCTGCAGTGACTTGTATCACATTGGTCCAGTTGCATTATTACATTAAAATAATTGAATTATTACCTGGCACCACCACAGATCAATGAGAAGCATAAATAAATGCATTGAATGACAATCGCTAGACGCGTGGGCTTTCAGTTAGAGACACAGACTAGAAAACTGGGCAACCGCTCAAATCCGATCCATTAACAGAAGCTCAATTGGAATACAAACAATGTACATGTATGCAGCAATACAGTTTCGACTTTTCTGGGGCTGATTCCACACATTGTAACAATATAAGCAACAGCCACGACACCTACTTACTACTGTCATTATTAGAATTAGTTACTATTATTCATATAAGATGTAATCTTTCAGTTTCGTTTTAAATCCTTATTGATACCAATGTGCGTGTGGGTGTGTATATATGTATAAACTCCTCTTAATTTTATCAACTAAATAATCATTAGGACATAATCGATGCCCTCAGTTTCGATTGTAATCCTGTTCTTTGACAAGGTATTTCATCTATCAAATTATATCTGGCATTGTACCAAGTAATACGTCCATTATTTGCTCAAAAATACATTGAATTCACACATTCCAAAATTGTCCCGTTGGACGCCAGTGAGTTTGGCGATTCACGAGTCGCTGTAATAAGATTTTCATATGATATTTGACTGATAAATTAAAAAGGTCAAATAGCTATATATGTTATAAAGTTGTATAGGCACATTGTATATATATAGTTTTATCCTGTGATTCTTAATTTTTACATCTAGCACTTGCTCAGGGAAGTATTAAAATTTATTCGGTTCCTTCTGATCAAATTGTGTAGTTAATTTTTCAAAATGAGCAACTATTGTAAACAAACAGCAATTCGCAACGTGATATTTCTTTTGTATCTAAAAAAATATATAATATCAATACAATTAGTAAAATCGAATGTATCATTTAACATTAAAATGCGAAAGCACTACTACGGCTTTATCGCATAATAAGAAACAATTTGGTTTTAAGTAAACAGTAAAATGTTTGTTATCAATATCTAATCGATCTGTAGCCAATTAAATTTAGGCTGATTTTTTTTACATTTGCTGTCACACAAATTAAAAATTTTATTCGGTCCTTTCAGGAATATTATAAGTTAAACATTTAATAACATTTCCAACAATACGTTATTATTGAAAGTCTAAATATAATGCGTTGCATTTATAACTTATTATTTACAACATGTCCACAAGCAACAGAACTTTCAAACGCGTAGTAAATGGTCAACATTAAAATGCTATTAATAATCGCGCTCAATGTACGTAAGCTACGTATTGAAATAGATTAATTTCAAAGGAATAAAATTACAAGCCGGCCCCACATTACCGGGCCCCATCATAATATTATTGTATAAGTATCTATAATATCTATCACTACGAGAATCTTGTATTATATAATATTTTTTTCGATAACATAACATAAGTTTACATGTGTCCTGATAAGGTTTACAACATGTTCCGGTCTCTATTCGCTTATTAAAAACTTAATCAGCTACTCGTATTTATTATATTTATTCCCTTGACATTATCACAGAAAATTTCATATCTATAAATGAATAATACTTGTATCTGTAATAACGACATTTAGACGCCAGAGAAGAAACATTAATTACTGGTTATAGTAAATATATTTTACCACCCAAAGATACATTATTAAATAAATAAAGATAATTTCTTATATTATTAAAGAAATAAGGGACCATGGGATAAATTAATACAAAATTTCGCTTCTAACAAAATCATACTCAATTTTATACGGAACATATGTATTATACTGACAAGAAATATTTGATCGGAGAATAATTATTCTTTTATAATGCCCTTATAAATTAATAACACACTGAAAAGCTATATTTATATTACAACTTCATTGGATGACTTTTGCGGAAAACGTACGTAATTCAAGCGTGTCCTTCACTTGGCCTAGTGCCTAGTTGTTTGTGGGTTGAATCCCTACTAAGCACAAATATTTGTCTGATGAGCACGAGTATTTACTTTGTGTCTGAGTGTAGACATGTGTGCAGATTATCATCTGTCTGGTTATCTAAGCACAGGTTTCAACTAGTCTGGCATCAGACAACCGTGATTGACTAGTTACAAGGTTTCATTATTATTAGCGTTTGATGATTTGATGAACCCGACTTATTTACGTCGGCTGAATCCCCGTACCGCGACCTCCAAATAAATTTATAATGTTCGGAAAAACTACTAATACTAATATGATTATTTATAAGAAAGCCGCAAGGTACTGAGAATGCTCCGAGTTGTTAAGGAAACATGTATGTACAATCAATAAATAACTTATGTTCAAATTGGCATGGATAAGACCGGGCCCTAATGCTACTAAATAATCACGTTTCCAAATTATTCTAACCGCTTAAATATTTTAATCTTCGTCAAGCAACAATGAGAATATTCAGTTCACCTCGATTAAATTCATAATAAATAACATTAGCTAGATTTAAATAATTCATGTTCGTTTTACCTTCAGCTTTCAATAACATCGGTTTATATTTCGATAATATTGTTTTGATCATTATTCATATTTAGTATTTGTCAGTACAATTAAATTATTCATGAGCATTGTGAGTTAAGTTACCAGCGAAAGTAAATTTTATACTCAAAGAGCAATCTATATAACCAGTAAGTACAGATTACAATAATACTACCTAACATTACTTCTATGACAATAAATGAGTATAAATGTCACATTTTGTTATATTGTAACGTAATATCTAGGGAAATTTCCGCACACGGCCGTCTGATTCCAAAGTAGGTACTCCAGTAGTTCCTGTGTTATGGTAACCAGACGACCGATAAAGTAAATATATTAATACATATTTTTGTTTACACCCAGACACAGAACAAATAGTTCTGGTTATTACACAAATATTTGATCTGGGTGGGGATCGAACCCACGAACTCCGGTCAGTCAAATTCTTTAAAGTTACATCGCTTTCAAAATGTGTCTAAGGTTTATGGACAGCACAATAAAACGAACACCATGAACTGATCAAGTAAGTGAGTACATCCAGACTTCCCCAAGTTGATTTATCATTTGCAATATGCCAAGTCATGAGTAATTTAACAACGTACTCGTTATATTGTAGATAATATCGTTCAGTCGTAAATAACACAAGTCCGCAATAATGTAGGCTACTAAGGAGCACTAGAAATCCTTGATAGCATGTAATGAATGAGATATATAAATGAGATGTACAGTCATAAAATACAATTGCAGCCATAAAATATTCAAACGATTGATACGAGTATTTATGTGTGATGAAATTGGTAAATGCGTATATTTTAATATAATATGATGACTGCTTACGACGATGTTTTCCTACAGTTAATTGTTTACAACAATACAAAATTTTGGGACACATGGAAGTATAGAAAATATAGCATGTGAAATGGGCGAAGAGGTGTTATTTGAATGGAAATGTGTGTATTCGACGTAAAATTACACTAAATAACAAAGTTCTGACATCCAGTTCAAACTTCCAGCCTGGACGCGAAATCAATACTTTTACTCGGTTTTGTGGTGAATTTTCTTAATTTCACCACCCATTATCGGTTTAACTGGAAAGACTAAGCAATACTAGGCAACTATTCAAAAACAAAAAAATATCACACTGATTTGTCTTGTTTTTTCTTTATTAATTATACGCAAGAAATTATTGGAAGTCGAAAAATTACGAAATACCGCCCATTTAAAACGGCTACTAAATTATTAAAGTGCTTCAACCACTGTTTTCGATTACGTTACCATTTATGTATGTATGTAAATATATTACACCTTGATGGTAATGAATAAAATTTGCATCGTCAATGCAACTGGCGGCAGTGAAGTTGTTTTCTTTTTGAACATTTTCGGCTTGACTGACCGTCCGGCAGTTCAGAGAATTTCTGGTGTTTAACCGGTATTTTTTGTTTCCGCGATTGGCGGCGCTTTCCCTTCGTTAACTAGTTTAGGGCTTAAAAGGTGCGGCGGACGATAGATATTTGTTGAAACAGAATTTATGCGTCAATGTAAACATATAAACGAACTTAATTAGTTTTCTCGGCGATAGAAAGTAATGTATAACTGTGCGGAACTATCGCTACACGAGTGTTGTTTTTTAATTTATGACCCTAGATTCAAGTTAGAAAAATTTAAGTGTATGCGTATGTTACTGAACATGAGTATAAGTCCGTTAGTATAGACTACATAAATACTCGTAGATAGGATCTAATGTGAAGTTCCCAACTCGGCACATAAATAGGTACAGTCAACCAAAAGAATACCAGTTATTTCGAGTTCGGCCATGTGACCGTATATGAAATAGGGACTACACATGAGATTACAAAATGAAACCGGCGGCGAACAATATGCCGTTTGATACATTATAAGAAATTGCAAACGCTGTTGTTTATCAAGTAATTATAGAATTACTCGATAAACAAGGAAATAAAAATATCTTGAAATGTATCTTCGAACTATCCTGAACATGTCTTATTATCTTTAAAAATAAATCACACAAACATACACATTGTCCGATTGAACACATGTAAACGTTTAAGCGATATAAAACCAGACCCAAAATGAAAGTAGATTGGTGCAAAGTAATAAAGAAAAATTACAATACAAAATGGGTATTATCTTTTACGTCCCTTTTTTGGGCACACGTGTCTCTCGCGCAACTGTGAACTTACTCCGTCTCGCTGAACCAGCGGCCTTTGTCGGCTGCGCCGATTAATAGCGATCCCGTGTGTCCCTTAATTTTGAAATAATCTTTTGAACGAGTCCGACGAATTTCCACGATTTTTATGTAGCGATAAACACTAAAATCGCTAAACGTGGTCTTTCAAAGCACGAATAAGCTCCTTATAAATTTCCTCTAGTGGTCACGTACAAAACAACTGACCATGCCCGCGCGTTGCTCAACGTTTCAAATAGTTGGTCATAAGCGATCGTTTCAGCGCCTTGAAAATTTCCACACAATATAAATAATAAAATGCCAGTGATAAAGTAATTATTGTTAACATTATGACATGACATTATGTTAACATAGTAAGTTCTTCTATGTTGCCGTCGGAAGTATCGACAAATATAAACAAGGGAATAATAACAGGAAACTATAATAAACTTTAAAAGTTCTCCCTGCTTGAACTTCTTTTAATACACTAAAGTTTTCCACGGTTTTCCTGAACTTTGTAATTCACCGTTACAGATATAAGCAATCCATTTTTGTATATAAAATTGACTTGTTTACGTAGAAAAGTAATTATAGGTCCACAAAAATGGAACGTGGGATTATTTTTCCGCAAAAAATATTTTATTACAATTACTTTTATGACAAATTGTTTTTTTGACAGCTGCACGCGACCTCGTACCTGCTCTCAGGGCACTGCGTGATAGATCCGACCGATAAACGGGTTGTCAGTGAGTCTGTGAGGTTATTTATGTATCATAAGATACACATTTTAGGTTTTTAATTAAATATTTTTTTCTTGGCCGATATTAGCGTAAAATTAATATTTAATTGCTTTAGTGGCATGCGTGGTGGAAGACCAGTTTCGCGAGCCCATATTTTGCGTTATAATGTATAATAACGACATGATGAACTAATTTAATTTCTATTGTTCGTGAATACGTTACAAATGTCTTAACTCTGAATGATAAGGCTTAAGAGGATGGACTGCCACGCTGGCCGTGTGAAGATTGCCAGAATTCACATGCATCGGAAAACATGATGGAGAAATCTAAGGCGGGCAGGTTTCTTCACGATCTTTTTATCACTGTTACCTGCTAAAAGTGATATTTGATCTTTTTTAACGCACAAAATTTTGTAGAGAAAAATACTGCTCGCCAAGATTTTGTTTCAAGACCCCCGGAGTAGGAGCCTGGAATATAAGCCCTTGGGTTATCACTTCTTGCTTTGTTTTCCTGGAATCGCAACCAGTTTGCATACAATTGTAGTTGCATACAATGTTTGATTTGTAAACAGCCAGAATCTTTGTACCATGAATTATAACAAAATCATTTTAGCCGTTTTTATCTGACACTTGTAATTTTACTTTTGTGCCATATTTATATAACGGGTGGGCCTCGGAGTTTCGCGAATTTGAAAAATTCATAAAAAAAAAAACAAAAGTAATATTAAAACCAA